>JAJDFF020000239.1:0-50999 GCA_021527025.2 Geoglossum cookeanum | reverse complement strand
GAATCGGTTTGGAAAGTGTTGATTTGAGATATTCGTGTCGTTGGATAAATCGATGAACCCAATTATGAGAAAAAATTTGGATTGAAAGAGTGTCTCGTCTATGGTTATTTTCGCGAGCTGCAAAAATATATTCCGCCATTGCCTTTATGCTAGTATGCTTAGTAGCAAACCCACGTTCTTGTTGCCTTTGAATCTAAGCAATAAGACTCTCCTCTTCAGCTGGAGATAGCGCTTGTTTGGGTGCATTAGCATTTTGGGCAGATTGAGCACCTGTGAGCCGTCGGGTTAGGGTATTGCGATTGACATCATATGCAACTGCGGCACCACGAACGGATTTAAATTGACCACAATTGTAAGCCTCAATGGCATTCTGAAGTCGGGTTTCACGATCCATATCGGTAGAACTTTTATTGGGGCATGGTCGGGCTTTTAATAAGGCATGGAAGTGAAAGTTCTAGAAAGTGGCTCATGTGCCGTGTGGTGATCATCTGCCGTGGTCCTAGTCTATGGCCGCTATCCTTCGGGGGCTGCCCGTCAGTTGGCAGCCCTATGCCGCGTTTCCTGGCGCCACCACCTAACGCTGAGAACCTGCCAGACTTTGTTTTTTTTTTCACTGAACCCAGCTTTTCCCGAGATAGTAGATGTGATGTGCCCGAGAGAGGGGAGCCGGGGACTCTCAATTGCTCCCGTGGGTAGCTCGGTTTTGGAAACTAGATGAACTTCCCCCTCGGTAACTGGAGTATTTATACACTGTACTCATGGTGGTTGTATTACTGATACAGCACTACGACAAGCTTGCGCAGTTGGCAGGTGCAGGAGCAAACAAAGCTCTCCCCACCTTCCATACTAGGCAAGACCAGCCTCTACCTGATTCAAGACTAGGCAGACTTCACTACCCACCTTCTTACCCGCCAGAGCAAAGTTGGGACATTAGCTATCCTAATGCCTTTGCCTCCATATCACTTGAAGAATCTCCGGTGTATCCAAACCCCAACTCTGATTTAGCAGTAGTTGGTTTACTGTGGGACGCAGTGGTTTTGCCGGTGGGGTGGGTAAAAGAGGCATGGGGTTGGTTGGGAGGGCTGTTTGGATGAGAGAGGGGGGTTTTTGGTTGGCTGCTGTGGGTTCTGATGGACGCGTGGAAGAAGGTGGGGCTACCAAGACGGGACAATAGGTGAGTCCCTCTCGATATCGGTCATACTGAATTGTGGGGCGTTTGGGGGGCCTGTTAAGCTATCATTTCGGACGATGGGGAGTGATTAGCAGGTTGCTATGATTAAAGGGCGTAAGGCGGCCTAATCGAGGTGGCTGAGAATAGCGATTAGATTCCCTTCGTAGATTAGATATCTTACCTGGTATGACGAGACCGTGTGTCTCGGGGAAATGTCTTGCGGCAGCTGGGTTCCTAGCGCTTTATAACAATATAATAAATATAAGAAACTTAATTAAGTCTATCGCCTCCTCCAAATGTTATCCTTCCAGCTGGCGTGGCGACCTCAAAGCAATAAGAGGGGGCCAAAGGAATACTACCCTCGTGCCAATGCTCCCGCAATATACGGGTCGTTCAATGATCCTTACTCTCCCACAGGGCCTCGACATCTCGCTTGAAAGATCTTGCATTTGGTCCCAGACCCCATTTATGAATGGCGTTACTCCACTCAGCGTACTGTTTGACTCCTTCCGGTCGATCCAACGAGCCCGTGTCTATCATCTGCACCGAATAAACCTTTCCGTCAAATTTAGTCACCCAGATCTGAAAGGCCTTAGAATTGATGATGATAGAGTAATGTCGGAGATCTGAAAAATCTGAAGAATTTAGCATGTCCTTCAGTTTCTTGCGCTGGTATAGCCACAGAACCGAGGCAGCCGAGATCTGACAGCTTGCGTCGCTGTCTTTTCCCGATTTTTCAGCGCATTTAAGCTCGAAGGTTAGGTAGGGACAGACTCCAAGAGGCTCAGCGAGGAGCCAATATAGGTCCGAAAATCGCATCGCCTCGCGGAGATCATTCTCGAAAAGGTTCAAAGCAACCATGTATGTAATATCAGGTTCGATATCCCAATCATAGGTATACCCATGTAGTGGAGGTACTGGGGGCCCTTCTTTCTTCGGCCTCCATTTGTTCTTGCATAAAGACACTACCGTCCGGGGCCCGTCAGCGGCAATGTAACACTCGAATGGCGCTAAGTAGTGTGTTACAAGCTTCGTGAGGGTGGTTTCGTCATATTTACGTTTGTGGTAGTGCAGGAACTGGGCAGAAGTCTCATTCGCGGCAGTGTCGCTAATCTCTAGACGAACTCGAGGTGTTACGGTTGGGTCGTCTTGGATGCCATCGACTGGAATTTCTCCAGGCTGTAAATAGAGAATCCTATCTCTAATTCGGACGCCACATGGGCCAAGGATGAAATCTTCAAAATGCTCCTCCCTCGGGCCGAGATATGTAAGACCATCGGTCCTCTTCCTCTTGCTGGGCGATCTAGATAGTGTGTTTGTACCTATTGCTTCGGGTTGGTCGCTTTCTTCCTCGCTACTGTCTTCGCTCTCCGGCTTTCCCGGGATCTCTGATGTATGACAGAGCCAACAGGGAAACGAGCACTGGGGACAACGGTACTCGTGTTGGTTATCCTTACTGTCGTCCTTAAACGCGTTAGGCACGGAGATTTCTTGGTAGAAGCTGTGACTTTGGAGCCGAGGGCCTTTTCCAAGTCTCCCACCAGTAACAGAATCCCTGACGGTGTCTAGTATCCTGCCACCCTGGTCGCCTCCGTGGGCCCTGGTTTCAGGGTACGGTATTAAAGTACTCGTATTCTTTGATTCCGGTGGAACAGCAGGATGGCCTTCCAACGATCTATCGGCTGGTGAAGGCGAGCACGGGGAAGACTTCTTGAGGCGCTTGTCGTTTTGGTTGTGTACTTCCACGGCTTCAATACTCCGGTGCCGCTTAACTATCTCAATATTAGTACGGGCAACGGACCTCATCGTGGGAACAACCAATGGCCATTTTGCACACTCAAGTTCGTCGTGACAGGCTTAGATCGGTCTTTGCTTTCGCCTTCGGTGCTACAGCTTCCTCGGACTAGTGTGATTAGCGGATAGCTAGAGGTGATGGAAATTGGTGACTGACCACCTTTTTGCGCCTTCTGTCTCTTGCGACTAGGCGTAGGCCGCTCCTTGTTAATGCCGATACGTGTTTCGCCTAATCTCTGGGTGGACCTGGGAGATACAGCAGTATGTTCTTTCTCTACCGCTTGGTTTATGTTGGGAGTCTCTCGCGGTCGTGGGATTTTGAGGGGCTCTTCCGGGTACGGTTGGGCGCGTCTCCGTTCGCAGGGTGGCGAGGTCGTTTCTCTGCTTACGATCAGCTCCGTCGAGGACGATAGAAAGGCTGATGGACTACCTTTCATAGTGATCGATAGAGGTGGGGTGACTAGTGTGGGCCGGGAATAAGGGTCTACCCTAAGCGTCTTTTCCGAGTCACGGAACCGGAGTTAATGGCTCTCACGTGTATATAAACCCACTAGGCTACCCGTAGAATTAAGCAAGCAACACCTCCACAACTGACCCCACGAATAGCCTTCTCACTAGTCAGGCGCCCTCTACGATTCTACAGGAAGTGAATGGCTGACGGTCGGCATGCGGGCCGAGTAGTGATTGGTTGGGCGGCCAACCGTTTTGAAACTTCATGTGGTCTCTCGGGGACACGCCAGGAATGCCGTCTCGAGTCTGTGTCCCCGCTACGACTGGTTGCTGATCTCTGAACGTGCGGTCGGTGTGTATTTCATTCGTCGTCCAGCTGCTGGGGAACTGGAGTGAGGTCGGAATCGGGCTCTTGGCGTCCTTTCGGGCTTAGCGCGGAAGGGCATCATCCATCAGATACCTCGTATGTTGCGCCCGGGCAGCCAATAATAATTTCAGTCTAGAGATTTTGACTCTGCAACTATACTGTCGGTGCCCACTAACCTTACAGTCATATATAAGTCACATTCTTACCAGGCCTAAAATGATTGCGCACCTCGTGCGTCCATCCAAAACAACCCCGAACGCAACCAGAAACAGAAATAGGCGAGAGGGAGGAGCTTATTAGCTTTGAGAAGGGGGAGAGAATCTTTCAACCGCATTCTTTATATCGCAAAACTGATTGGTCGCCAAGCTAGGGTGAGCCCTAAGCCCGATCTCTCACCCGAGAGCAATGAGTACAGCAGATCGCCTTGATCTCCAAAAGTATGGGCCTTCTGTTAGCAAACACGATACAAACACGATCATATGAAGAAGTCAAGGTAAGAAGAAGACTGAACAATCAGATCTCTTATCCCACTTTAAGCCCCGTAAATTCTAGAATATGTGCATACACATGAATTCATAAAATCGCCTTGACTTTTCTCTTCTATTTCTAGGACATAGAGATTCGCTTAACGTCTTACCTAACCTGCTGCCCGGGCTGACCTGGTGCATGAAAATTACCAAAACCCATACCATTAGCCATAACTACCCAGTTCATTCTACTTTAACCCTCACAGTGCATATGCTAAGTTTCTCATCACCTATTCTAAAGCCTTTGGACATCTAACTAACTCTGAACTAGATACAAAATCACTGTGAAAGCTAAATTTTATGCTTTTGATCAGTGAATTTTTCTGAGTCTTTTAATGCCTTTACAGTCTCCATAGCCTCTACTACCTCTACTGCTTCTATTACCTCTATTAACAATATGTAAAGGTCACTCATATGGCAAACGCCAACTGGCTGAGGGCCGCAGGCGGTTTGTCGGTGGCATATAACCAACATGTATTTAGCCTCATCGCTAGCAGCCCTTTGGGAGCCAACGATTAGTTCTTATTAAGAAGTCATCAAGAAGTTACCTTAACCTCGTTTCTCATTATTAGAAGCCTAGCCGGCACTCCTACAGATCGTCTATAGTATCCAGACAGCACAGCTAACTGTCTGCCCATTGATTTATTGCCTATGAGACATATATATATACTGCAACCAGCACACTACTGGTATCACAACAAGACATTTGCGAGAAAGCGTTTTGGCATCTCTTATATAATACATTACTATTATTGCTTTTGATTTGTATTGCTACTATTTAAGTAGCTTTCTTATCGCTTTACTTCCTTTTCTTTATGTTATTTTAAAGCTATTTTTTTACTCATCATACTAGTTCCTTTTCCTCTTTTTGTATCTGTTTTTTAGCCTATTCAACTAGTTTTATCTTCTATATATCAGTTTAAATCTTTTTTTACTTTTTAGTCTATTTTCTTTTTTTAATTTTTTCTTCTATTTTTCATAGCTTTTCCTTATTTTTTTCTTTCTATATAAGATGTATTGTCTTTTACTTCTTTGCTATCCTATCCTAAGCTTGTTAAACTTTATTCAAACTATAAAATATAATTATATCATCTTCTGAAGCCTGCAATTCAAATTGTAAAAGCTTTAACGTTGCTTATCAATGAGTGGTGAATATCACCGAACAGTGAACTTTTCGCAACTGTATTATCTTTTCACTTTAACATGCATTTTCTTTGTAACCATAATATGTCAAGTCAATCAAAAGGAGCTAGAATAGTCCTAGTCATTAAAACTCTCTGACGTAACCAGAAATTAACTATCTATAAAGCTACGCAAATTGATAATATGTCCGATACTACCTTCCACTCCAGAATGAATAGCAGATAAGCAAGAGCAAAAACCGAACCGAATATGCGACTTCTGGATAAATTGGAAGAGTGGGTTCTTATTCAGCATATAATTGATTTAAATGATTGAGGGTTTTCTCCTCGACTGAAGGATATAGAAGATATGATCAACACAATCCTCATGTTGTGTCATGAATCTTTGATTAGTAAACTCTGGGTGCATTGACTTATAAAGTGTACTCTAGAGTTAAAGACGCATTTTTTATATTCCTATTATTACCAAAGAGCTCAATGCAAAAATCCTAAGCTTTTTGAAGTTTGGTTTCAGCATATTACAAATACAAAAACTAAATACATGTCAGGGTCTGGGTGAGTGGTCGCAGGTGCTCGAACAGGATAGCAGTCAGATGGTCGCCTCAACAGGGTTATGAACTAGTAGTTCATATACATGTTTGAAGTTTGTAATATATATATAATTGATCTATTCTGACGATGATCTATATACAATAAGTGCGTTGACCAATGAGGTTGGAAGAAGCATCCTTATCAATGTTTTTAAAAGGTTTGTGAGCCGCGAACCTTGGCAGAGCAAGTAAGGCTCACTTCGCAGTCTGAGTTCTTGTGGGCCCGTTATACTTACAATAATCTAAATGCCTCTTGAACCTCAGTTTAGATACTTTGAGGTACTCAAAGCATGTCGGAAGAGATTTGGTTGGTGTCAGGAGTCTGCGCTGGCCGCAGAAATGCTATGCAGCAGGGTAACCCTGTGTGGTTTCCATTACTGTATTTAGTCAATTGGCTGAGCCTCAGGAGGAGGCCAGCGATCAGTTCTCCTACATACTAGAATCGATCCTCTTGCCTTCTGACATCGTACCTACCTGTAGCCTACCTAGCAGATTGTCAGCGACCCTCAGTAGAACCCGGCACCCCGACCAAGTCTACATATGTCTACGTCGACTCACTGTTGTGCCATCAGCGACCAAGCTGGTCGGACAGTGTCACATTGCTGTAACCACCCTAGTGGTCCCTGCAGGAGGCGACCCTTACAGTTCTGATCGCTCTTACTCTCAAGGGAGGTAGTCTGATGCTTTCCGGACAAGTTGGCCAGCATGGCAAGCAGTGGTTCACCATATCATATCGTAGAGACGCCTATCGAGGCCTCAGCGAGCAGGGCAACCGTACAAGCTGACGTGGAGACGCTGCAGCAACGTTGGGCCCGCCTAGAGGCCGAAAAGAAGGCTCTTGTAGAGGACATAGAGATGAACGAGTTAGAAAAAGAAGTCCAAGGTCTAAAGGGAAGGGTCGCGGCAAACAAGAGAAAAAGGACATAGGCAGGAACAAACGATAACAAGACGCCGGCAAAACGCACTGGGTCCAGTGTCGACTCCCGTCCTGTTAAACCCAACACCTACGATATGGAAAATCAATTGGAGCCCTGAAGGATTACATTTGGTAGTGCGAGCTTGCGTTCCACGTACAGGGCGAAGATAATACGGAGGACTCGGACAAGGTTGTGTACGCGGCCCAGTTTCTGTCCGGCGAGGCCGCGAGGGCCTTCGAGCGCTTGGAAAGCATGAACATGCAGGATAATACTACTTGAAAGAAGTATCAGATGTACTTGATAAACCTCGTCCAGGACCTAGTTACTCATGCATCGGTGGCGATGGACAAGTATGACCAGGCTCATTAGCGGCCCGGCCAGTCTGTGACTCAGTTCGTCAACTATTTGGATGAGTTAGAGGACGAACTTGAGCCATATTTGGACTCCCATCATTGTGACTACCTTAAGTTCAAGCTGTTGCCTGATGTAACGGGTCCACGAGAGCTTGGACCGCGGAGTGAGTCGCGCTCGCTCTGCCAAGGTTCGCGGCTCACGAACCCCTTAAGAAGACCGACGAGGATGCTTCTTGCAACCTCATCGGTCAACACACCTATTGTACATAGACTACTATTAGAATATTCCGTCCGTACATACTCCCGAACCTTATACCGATACGAACTACTAGTTCATAGCATGTTCGAGACATCCGTCTAAATGATACCAAGCTCGAGCACTTACGGCCAACTGCCTGGACCCTCACACCTGAGATCTGCCATGTGTTAAATGGTTATCAGGACCCTTCAACTACTAGGGTAGGGCTAATCGCACTTGCGATACAGGTCGAGGCTAACTTCGTCCCCAGGTCAAAGGGCAATAACAAGCCAGTGACGACCCGTCAAGAGCCCGTAAAGAAGTCCAATCTGAAGGGAAAGGGTAAAGCTAGGGCGCAGAATCTCTCCCATAATAAGAAAGCCGATAGCACCCCAGCGACAACTAAACTGGCGATGACACGACCATTACGCCGGAAATTCAACCTCTCCAGAGAGGAGAAGGAACGTCACTTCAAGAGGAATCTATATTTCCATTGTGGTAAGGAGGGCCACTATGCGTCCCTCTGTCCTACCAAGCCGGCGTCCGCCTCAACTGAGAAGAAGGCAGAAAACACGAAGTCCTAGCGGCCGATACCTCTGTGACACTAGGACGGCTGAAGGACAAAGGGGGTGTAGAGATAACAGGGTCACAGCCTGAAGAGAAGTTCGTCGACGACCTGACGTCGTCTAAGGGTATATATACTTCATGGTCAAAGGACTGCCTAGACGCAGTAGTGGAGTGCCGGACTGGCACTGGATGGAAAAAGGCCAGGGCACTGAAAGACTCAGGGGCTGAGCTAAACCTAGTCTCTCAACTTTTCGTAAAAGGGGCCGGATGGGAGTTATAACTCGATGATGCCCCGGCAGTAGAGATAGTTGATGGCCATAATGTAATTGTGTATAGCAGTCTCAACATCATAACCATCGTTGCGGACCGAAACAATCAGCAGGAAAAGCATCAAGACGCCTACGTGTTGATGAACATCCGAGACTTTGATATGATTCTGGACAATCCATGGCTACAGGCCAGGAACCCTAATATCAATTGGAACGAGAATATGTGGGCCTACACAGAATGTGGCAATCCACTGGAGATATTATCGGCAAGGGCATTTTTTCACTTTACCGCGAAATTTCAACGGATATACGCTGTACAGTACATCAGCGGGGCGAAAGCGAACCTTGAAGTCCCACGAGAGTATGAGGACTATTGTGACATCTTTACCGAAGAGGCGGCAAACGAACTACCGCGGCGAGGTGGTCTGGAACACGCCATAGAGCTTACCGGCGACCCCCCATATGGTCTAATCTATAACCTGTCAGAGAAGGAGCTCAAGGTTTTCCATGAGTATATATAGGATGCCTTGAAGCGAGGTTGGATTCGCAAATCGAACAGCCCGGCAGAGGCACCAATCCTGTTTGCACCAAAGAAGGACGGCGGCCTGTGGCTCTGTGTCGACTACCGTGGGCTGAATCAGCTCACCATTAAAAACCAATATTCGCTACTATCAATCAGTGAGATCCTGGACCAGATATCGAAGGCGAAGTATTACACTAACTTGGACCTTCGCAATGCGTACCAACAGGTACGCATACAAGAGAGCGATGAGTGGAAGACGGTATTTAGAACTAGATATGGGCACTTCGAGTACCTCATTATACTGTTTGGCCTCGCGAACGCCCCGGTCACCTTCTAGGCCTATATAAATAGAGCACTGGCTGGTCTCATCGATATTACCTGCATCGTTTACCTATATGATATTCTTATCTATTCGGAGAACCCGGAAGATCACCAATGACACGTCAACGAAGTGCTAGTGTGACTACGGAAGCACGGGTTGTATGCTAAATTGTCTAAATGCAAGTTTAATGTCGATACGATAGACTTTCTAGAATTCATACTGGAACCTGACGGAGTTGCCATAGAGAAGAGTAAGGTAGACACCATTCAGCAATGGCCAGAACCCCGCAGCTTCCAAGATATGCAAGCTTTTTTGGGCTTTGCAAACTTCTATCGGCATTTTGTAGCTGCATATTTAAGGATCAGCATGCTGTTAATATCCATGCTCCAGGGAAGCAAGGATTGCAAGAAGTTCAGGCCATTTGTCATGACGCCAGAGGCCCGCAAAGCCTTTGAAAAGCTGAAGCTGGCTTTTACAACCGTACTAGTCCTGCAACATTTTGATCCTGAAAAGTCCATCCGACTGGAAACCGACACCTCCGGGTTCGCCATAGCCGGTATTGTGAGCCAACAAAGCGACCCAATGGAGGGGCGCAAAGGAGCTGCCCATTGGCATCCGAAAGCCTTCTGGTCTCGAAAAATGATTCCGGTAGAACGGAACTACGAGACCCACGACTAGGAACTCTTAGCTATAATCAAGAGTTTCAAGTATTGGTGCCACTACTTAGAGGGTAATCGGCACCTGATCACCATCATCGCGGACCATGCAAACCTGCGGTATTTCATGAAAACTACAGATTTATCTAGGCGCCAGGCCAGGTAGGCCGAACGTCTAGCTGCCTATGACTTTGAAATTCAATATCACAAGGGATTGTCTAATCCGGCAGACAGACTCTCTCAGCGACCCGATTACGAGTCGTCGATGTAGGATGACGAGACGATGTTGCTACCAACGTTGCAACAGAAACTTCGGTATAGCATAATCACACGAAGTCAGTCCGCGGCGGCGAAGGCCCACCAAGGGGGCGACACAGAAGGCGCCACTCCACAGAAACCTGTACAGGTAGACTCTGACAAGAAGCAGACTACAACAGGTCAGAAGTCGCGGAAGCGGAAGCGTAACGCTCTGCAGACCCAAAAGGCCATAGGCAAAGGTGAGAGTAGGGTGACAGACGAAATGTCGTCATTCCTTCGACGGGGTACTGATATCGACCTCAATGAGGGTACTGGGGTTCTAAAACATCTAGTACCCAGGTGGATGGCTAAGAAAGCTATAGCCACCGAAACTACATATGAGGAACCACAGAAGTCCTTCATAGAGTTACTGCTGGAATTGCAGTCTGTAACGGGACCACGAGAGCTCGGACCGCGGAGTGAGCCTTACTCGCACCACCAAGGTTCGCGGCTCGCAAACCCCTTAAGAAAACCGACGAGGATGCTTCTTGCAACCTCATTGGTTAACACACTTGTTGTATATAGGACACGCCTAGAATAGTTACATACAATACGAACCCCATACACGAACCACGAACTTGTACGAACCTCATAGTCCGGAGCTCCGTCGTACGGTCATAGCCGCATCCCAACCCGAGCACCTACAACCACCCATCTAGGTCCTAACATCGTATATGTCGTAGTTCTCTTCTGCCAGTGTTAGCTTTCTACTATAGAACGCTACCAAGCGTAGTTTTCCTGACTTCGGGTCGTGTTGTGATAGGCAGCCTGATATCGCGCCATCCGATGAGTCCGTCTCAAGTAGTCCTGCTAGGTACGAATCCCAATGATTCAGGACTCCCGCTTCTAGGAACACGGCTTTGAGTCGTCGAAACGAGTTGTTGGCGAATGCCGTCCATACGAACTTCTGTTTTCCCCGTAGTAGTTTTGTCATTCCTCGAGCTGTTCAGCTGTAGGCTTGTATGAATCGTCGATAGAAGTTCGCGAAGCCTAGGAAGGATTCGAGTTCATGTCTGTTCCTTGGGGTTGGCCAGTTCGTGATAGCCGCTACCTTTTCGGGGTCCATTCGGACTCCTCCTCTGCCTACTATGAATCCTAAGAATGCCGTTTCATGTTTGTGGAATTCGCACTTCTTGAGCTGTATGAATAGGTTTGCTCGAGCTAGTCGTTCGAGGATGTTTCGAACGTGTTTTACGTAATCCTCGAGCGTGTCGGAGTATATATCTATGTCATCCAAGTATGCCACCGCGTAGTGGTTTAGGCATCCTTTTAGTATCTCGTTAATTAATGCTTGAAACGTTCCGAGGGCGTTCATGAGGCCGAAGTACATCACTTTGAATTGGTAGTGTCCGTATCTGCATCTGAAGGCTGTTTTCCACTCTTCCCCTTGTTTAATTCGTATGAGGTTATATGCTCCACTTAAATCTATTCTTGTGAAGTAGCGAGCGGTTCGCATCCTGTCTATTAGTTCCATGGTTAGTGGTAAAGGGTAGTGGTTCTTGATCGTAATGGCATTGAGACCCCTGTAGTCGACACACATTCTTAGTTCGCCGTTTTTCTTCTTTACGAATACGATGGGTGCCACTGCTGGTGAGGTTGATGGTTCGATGAAGCCTCGGGCTAGGTCCTTATCCAGTTGTTTCCGTAGTGCTTGTAACTCGACCTTCGATAGAGGGTACATGGGGCCGTAGGGTGGCGCCTTGCCTTCCATGAGTGGTATCGTGTGGTCCCATGGCTGGTGGGGTGGTAGTGTGTTCGTGGCTGATGGTTCGAACATGAACGCGAAGTCGTGGTATTCCTTGAGTATTGCTTTTAGTGTTTCGGGGGATGCTTGCTTAATTTTAATCGGTTCGTGGGATGTCGAGTACGCTTGGAGGGGGCCGGTTTCCAGTTCGAGCCGTTGGCGTGCCCAATTGATTCTTGAGTTGTGTTGGTTCAGCCATGGTATGCCAAGGACTATGTCGGAGTCTCCTAGTTTGATCACATCGAGGCTGATTTTCTCTCGGTGGCTTTCGAACGTCAGTTCGCATGAGTTTGTATGGTGTGTAATGCCTCCGGAGGCGATAGGTGTATCGTCTATTACTCTTAGTGGTATCTTCTTGGCTTTGCGGTTCAATGGTATCCTGTTTTCCTTGGTGAATTCTTGGTCGATAAAGTTCGAGTTGGCTCCGCTGTCTAGCATTGCCGTTATTTCTATGGCTTGGCTCCCTCGAGGTCGAAGGGTTCCTTTGAGGGTTAGATGACGCTGTGGTTGCATACGGAACGGTTCTTGTTTGTTGTCTTTCCTTAGTGCTCGGTATATGGTTTTGAGTGTTGCCCCAGCGTGTAGGCTCGGCGTCGGGGGCTGCGGCCCCGAGCCTATTCGATTTCCGAGAACTCGAGCTCTACCATTGATCATTGTGATGTGGCGGATACTGACGGTGTTTGCGGTACCACCAGTATAATGGGTGTTTGGGGTACTGGTGTTTGTCCGTCCTCCTCCCTTGTGGTCGCGTTTGTTGCTGCTGCTCGAAGTGGTCGTGTTTGCTGTCTTATGGTTCTCGGGGTTTTTTGCTTGTTGGGACATTGGTATTGTTTATGTTGGTCGGACCCACAGTAAAAGCAGAGGGCTAGTTCGAATCTTCTTTGTCTCTCTTCTTGTGATAGTTGCGGTTTTCTTCCTTGGTTCATGGTACTGGCTTGCCAATCCATTGGCTCCGGTGTCTGGGTTCGACTCGAGTAAGTCGGGTTCGCAGGGGCGTTGGGTTGTTGTTTGTTCTTTGTGTTCTCGAACCCTTTTTGTTCAAGCATTCGTTCGTACAGTTGGTCGTCGATTCGCACTGCTAGCTGTGTTAGCTGTAGCAGGCCTTCCGGTCGACCTTGTTCTGCTATGCGGTCTTTGACTGTTTCCTTCAGTCCTATATAGAACTTGAATGCTAGGGCTTCGTCACCCCATGTTAGGTGTGACGCGGCTTGTCTAAATTCCGCTACGTAGGCTCGAGCGCTCGTAGTCTGTCGTAGCTTCTCGATTTTTCGTTCGGCCGTTGCTTGTGCGTCGATGTCTCCGAACATCTTTTCCAGTACGGTCGAGAGTGCCGTGAAGTTCTGTAGCTCAGGCACTATTTAGTCGTTGCGTTCTGCCCTTAATAGTAGTTCTATCCAGTTAAATGCCCCATCTCGAAGGAGTGATATTGCGTATAGCACCTTCTTTCTTTCCTCGTCGAATCTGTTCGGGCTTAGGAAGAATGTTATTTCGAGCTGGCTCAAGAAGGCTCGTAGCTTCGAGCGGTTTCCTGAGAAGGTGTCGAGCGTGGCTATCTTGACGTCCTTGGTTTCATCCATGTGGGGTTTGGGGTTAGGTGGTTGGAAGGGTCCCGTCGATGTCTCGGGCATGTGTCCTGCTGTTGAGGCTAGTATTCGTGTGAGTTCGCCGATTTGTCCTTGTAGTTCCTGGTAGTGATTACGGTTCTCCATTACGAAGTTTTCGAGCTGGGCGAACCGTGATATGAGTACTCCGTGCTCAGGCTGCTCTTCGTCTGGGTGGTTCGATGGGTTCATGGTAGAGCAGGTGCGACTGACGGGATCAGTCAACTGTTAGGATCTAGGTGAGTAGTCGCAGGTGCTCGTACAGGGTCACGATTAGATGGTCGTCTCGGCGAGGTTACGAACTAGTGGTTCGTGTACGTGTTCGAGGTTCGTAGTATATATAGTCGGTCTATGCTAACGATAGTCTATGTACAATAGGTGCGTTGACCGATGAGGTTGCAAGAAGCATCCTCGTCGGTCTCTTAAAGGGTTCGCGAGCCGCGAACCTTAGCAATGCGAGCGAGACTCGCTCTGTGGTCTGAGCTCTCGTGGCTCCGTTACATCACATTGCCATAATCACCCTAGAGGTCTCTGCAGGAAGCAACCCTTACAGTTGACTATTTATATAATGAGTGATAGGGGGTTGTGACAGGGACCATAAGTAGATTTATGAGTAGTAGGATATAATAGGACTACAAGAGCTTAGACCGTGAAGCAAGTCTTGCTCACACTACCAAGGTTCACGGCTCATAAACCCCTTAAGAAGACTAACAAAGATACTTCTTACAACCTTATCGGTCAACATACTTGTTATATATAGAGTATGTCTAGAATAGCTACATATAATACAAACTCTATATACAAACTATAAACCTATATAAACCTCATAGTTTAGAGTATCATCGTATAGTTACAACTGTACCCCAACTCAAGTACCTACGATCAACTACTTAGGTTCTAACATAGGGTCTTGTTACGGCTTATATAGTAGTTTGTGAGCTCAGGCAAGGTTTGTAGGTAATATAATAAGCTTATATAATTTGTAAATATGGCTTATAGTACTTAAATTATAACAACTACCAAAAGTTTTTATTTTTGCTAAGCTTTCATTTTTATTTCTTAATTGAAAATATTGACAAACCATATATATCCTAAATTATTATTTGTTCAACTTTGTAAAAAAGCACTTTTATGCTTCTGAATTAAAATCTTGCAATTAAGTATCCTATAAGTTTCCAAAAACTACTTGGTAAATAAAATCTGATAAAAAAGTGATTACATCTCCATAAATACAGCTATTTTTAATAATTCATTCTCAATTTCTATTTTGTAATTACTGTTTTATTCCATTTTCTTGGTATTTTTATTTCAAAAAATATCTTTCGTCCTTTTGAAGAATCTTAAGTGGAAAACCTTTTTTATCTATATTTTATATTATATTTGATTAAATATTATATTAATACAATTTTTGATCCATAAGTTCAAAGTATAATATATACTTCTAAGCTGAATTAGCAGAATGGTGAGAGTAATCAATTTCAGTAATGTATTTGAAGATAATTTTATTATTATATCAGTTTTGCCATCATCTTAACCAATCTCTATCTAGTTTTTTCTTAAAACTTTAAATTTCTTTTGTAAAGTTTTGTAACATTATATTTGATGATGAAAGCTCTCTTTCTGTAAGCTTATTAATCTAGCTTATTAGAGTTTTTAACTATTCATTATTTAAAACTTATTAGGAATCATATTAAGCTACATATATTCTTTAAAAACCATGATGTCTTTTGGATAATGTTGAGCAATCACAATCAAATCTTTTTGCGTATTTAGTATATAAAAAAGATTCTCCTGGCTCTAAGGATTTCAATGCTACAAGGGCTGCTTCAACCAGGTCCATACTGTGGAGAGTATCGGGGCCGGTGGGTAGGGTGCTCAATGCTCTGCTTCGTGTGGCTACATGCTACGGAAAAACGAGCGGCAGCGAGGTAGGTAAGCTACCCGCGCCAAGAACTCTAGCTAATCGCCCGGCTCAGATTCTGCCTCCACAATACTGATGGCTCTGCACTGAAAAGTCAAGGTTTGTGAGATTTTCGGCTGATCGCGTTCGCCTGGTCAGCCCGGGCGGCAGATTAGGTAAGACGGTAATGTTTTGATATGAAGAATTTTTGAACTCCTACGTAACATGACCCCTGGCGCAATATCGCTACGCTTCAGGGATTAAATTTATCGTCTTGGCGTAAGTTGACGTCTGACATGCCGGTTGGGAGATTGAAAGAATTGTTTCGGGCTGCGGTAAATATACATACATGTTGTAGCGGGCAGATAGGGAAGTCTGAAGTGGTGCGCGCTCTGAGTGGTGACGATGAGCAGACAGACGCGAAGTGAGTGATGGACGATGATGATGATGGGCAAGTAAAGCAGCGGAGCACTCGTACGGTATCCCGAGGCGGATCACGTGCGGGGTTGAACTTCGAGTCTCGTGAACGTTCGTGAGCCTCCGGGTCGATCTAGTGAAGTTTCTCCTCTGCGTCACGTAGCCAGTAGCCTTCCGTCGCGCCCTCCATGCGCCGCCACATCTCGACGGGCTTGCGGTCGATCCACGCCTCGTTAGCCTCGTCCCAGAACTTGTCGTGTAGCGTCGCGGTCCCGTACTCCAGGTCCTTTGCGGTGGGCCAATTCGAGTTCCAGCGGCCCATCTCAAAGGCGCGCCAGGGCATGTTCCCGTCGCGCCGGTGCACGTAGGTCAGGAGGCTTTGCTCCATGAAGGCCGAGTCGAAGCGGAAGGGAATCTCGAGGATGCGGCGGTAGAATGCAAAGAGTGCCGGGTCCGGGCGCGTGAGCCAGAAGCCTCCGTTGATGTCGACGCCTTCTATCGGGGGCGTACCGTGCCCAGCGCCACCGTTGTTACTGACGCCCGCGAAGAGGTAGGTCGAGGGGAGGTTGCCTTCGTCCTCTTTTATTTCTGAAGAAATATTTTTCGTATATTGTACCTCTTGCGCAACCGGCTCGTTGAAAATATCGTCCAGACACCTTGTTATAAGCATGTCGCTGTCCATATATAGGATCCGGTCGTACTCGGTCAGCTCCAGGATCCGGAGCTTGGAGAACTGGTCGACCCATTTGTCGCTGGTGGGCGCAAGCCAGTTTGTCTCTGGGCTCACGGGCTCCACAGGTATGATGGTGGCACCCTCTCGAGAAAGGGCATCTCTCTTGCGCTGTGGAACGTGCGGAGAAGTGAGGATCAGGAGGGGGATATTCAGGTTGGTACGCGTTGTCGGGTGATGGAGGAGTTGGTAAGTTAGGACTCGTGCTGCCGTAAAGTACGTGTCTTCTTCATTTTCGTCTTTTGTTCGGGTGGAAAGGAACGTCGCGAATGCCAGTTTTTGCCCATTATTATCATGGCTTTGGGTGCGGAGCAGTTGCGAGTGCTGTCGTGCGGGTAAAGCAAAGAACCTGAGGGAAATAAGAACTAACGCACAAGTAAAAGTGATAAGCAAGCGTGAGTGGCCCATTCTGTGATTTGTAAAATGTGATACGTGGTGAGAAAGAGGATCACCACTCTGAGTGAGATGGGGACTTGTCTCTCACTAGGTGGGCCCAGTCTGACCGCCCCTAAAGGCGACTGACCAATTCCCAAATGCTATATCGAGCTTATTACCCGCTTATCGCAATTAAGACGAATTCAGCCCCCATCCCGGCGGGGTGGCTTGGGTGTCCCCAACGGCCCCTTGCAGCTACTTGTATTCGCACAGGAACGTCGACTGCAGAGAGTCGAACTCGACTGCCCTGGAGTCCCAGCCTCCCCATGCATAAGGTTGTTGGAACCTTTGTTGTTCAGAGATATGTTGCACATCGCCCGCCCTTCAGAGAAAGCAGATGGCACACGACACCCGCTCCTTACTACTGTAGCCCAGGGCGAATGACATAAGCTGCTTAACTGTATGCGGTTAACGGTATGCGCTCTCGGTGAATGCCATCCGTCATTAGGTGAGCGGCGTTCAAAAGATGTCTGAATGATATATTGTATTCTTTAATAGCAACTCGATATCGGGCAGAAGCGAAAGCTTGGTTACCAGTAGGAATTAATGGGGGGGGGGGGCACAAATTAGGGTGGGGGCAATGGTTTGCGCGGGGGAGAACACCCATAATGCAGTAGCCCTAAATACTCTAAAACCAAATCATAGCCAACTATCCCTTTACTCGTCTCACTTTGCGCCCGAGTGTTGAACAAGACAGGTTATTCAATCGCGGCTTAGATTCTGAATTCGAGAAGGGAGATCAAGGGGGTAATGTACTCCACTCCACACACACGTGTCAAATACAAGGGGGACTGACTTACAGCCACGATCTTACTCAGCCCAAAACGTCAGCCTCCGGGGCGACCTTTCAACGCCAATCGCCCATCGCGACTACGAGCCTCCCAGGCCAGTCGAAACCCGACCCTCCGGAGCCGGACATACTTCTATCCTCCCGTATCTGATCGTGAGCGCCACCGACGGTGCCAAGGGCGGATATAGATGCTGGCGTGGGGACTTTGGTTACAACCCCGTTCCAGCGCTAGTTTAGCGCGTCGGAGAATGACAGATTGCGCAGCCAAAAGCGGCATCGGTCTCACCTCACACCACATCATCATGATCTACCTGATGTACTGTGGTACTCAGTGAACTGTAGCTTGACCGGACGCTGAAGTCAGCGGCACAATTGTTAGACGAATCTAATTTTGTCGATGTGCCCCTTGCTCTCGTATCGTGTAGCCGGATTTGCTTCAGATATAATTCGTGTCCCCTATGCCGAAATGGAGGCCTTTAACCCTCATCATATCTCTCTTTTTCCTCTGCTGAGGGAAAAAGCTTGTTATTCCGTCTCGGCTTCCTTCCTCTCATGTTAGATTCGACATGACCGCTCTCGAACCTGGGCTGCTCCAAATCTGGCAAACGCTGGCTCGGAATGCTAGACGGCGACTCTCCCTGGGCTCAATGAAGAGCGTATTAGATGTGTCGCCAGAACGTGAGCGAGTATCGCCGACAGCATGGCTGAATGGCATGCGCGGACTTGCGGCGTTGTTTGTGTTTTTCTATCACTTCGCATACGCCTTCTTTCCGTGGCTGCCGCTTGGCTTTGCGAGCGGCGAAGAGGACTACCATATTATCCAACTACCGTTCCTACGACTACTCATTAGCGGTCCCTCCATGGTCGCTATTTTCTTCCTGGTGTCCGGATATTCGTTATCGATAGGTCCGCTGAAAGAGCTGCAAAACGGCTCGAGCAACAAGTGTCTCGATCGCACGGCCTCCGCCATATTCCGCCGCCCAATCAGGCTTTTTCTGCCCAGTATCGCCTCTACCTTTATTGTTATGATATGTGCCAGCCTCGGTATGTACACAAGGGGTAATGCAATGCAGAACGAGGAAAACCAACCTGGCTTCCGAGAGATCGGCCCCCGGATCCACGACAATCTCTGGGAGCAGTTTTGGGACTGGGAAAAAGAAACAGCGCAGTGGCTCATGATTTGGCGCTTCGATCACGGCAACCATTCGTACGATTGCCATCTATGGACCCTTCCTGTCGAATTCCGTTGTTCGATAATCCTCTTTGTTACGATAGCGGCGGTCGCAAACTCTCGTGCTAGAGCGCGCTTGCTCATTCTGCTATCTATGGTTGTCTACTGCCATCTTTCCAACTTCTGGGAGGGCTGGCTATTCTTCGCCGGAGCTGTTCTTGCGCAAATGAAACTACTGCAGAGTCTTCCGCCGCAACTTCCTTCTGTGCCCCGGAAATGGTACCAGGAGTGGAAGGGTTACGGGACGGATCTATTGTTCTTGTTGGGTTTATTCCTTCTCTCCGCTCCAGACTATAATGGTGAGTTATCCGAGTTATCTGCCTAGCGTGTAACTTAATGCTTATACTTACACGGCGATACAGGCAGCGATAGCCCTGGCTACCGAACCCTGTTCAAACTGAACCCGGGCTGGGGCGAAGGCTGGCGATTTTGGTATTGTATCGGGGCGGTTCTGCTTGCATGGACAGTTAGTGGCGCGGAATACCTCCAGGATATCTTCACACACCCCATCCCACAGTATTTGGGCCGCATTTCGTATGCATTATACCTAGTCCACGGACCCATTTGCCACATGCTCGGCTTTTGGTTGGTGCCTTATATGTGGAACTTCACAGGGAAGGAGACGGCTGCCCAATTCGGGGCTGGCTTTTTCCTTGGGGCTCTTTTCGTTGTCCCCACCACAGTCTTGACGGCGCACTTTTTTTGCCAGTATATCGATGAACCGAGCATCCGGCTTGCCAAGCGGGTGGAAGCATCTGCACGGAAAGAATCTTGATTTGAATATTTTACCTGTCGCATGTCCATGCATGGCCTAATAGGGAAAAAAGTGTATTTATTAGCCCTGGTGTTAGGCGATTCTCTCGCCGTAGATACTCTGTATACTAGCTGTCTCTAGATGTGAACCGCTAGCTCTATATTTCGGATAGAAACTAGTATAGAATATGGAATATAGATATACCTAATTGAGTGTTTGGCATTCGCAGGTAACTCAGTGTCGTTTAACCAGTCATCGGAATGCTTTGGTTTGGTCGCTCAAGGGTTCAAGGACTCAGAAGCTCAAAGACGCTCGACTACGAGCTTAACTGGCATAAGCGTTGCAACTCCGGTAGTGTCCCTGCACAATGTTGTGCTTGTCCTGTCCAAGCTCCAGTTAAGCCGCCAAAATGAATAGCCCTTTGTGCACAAAATCTAATTTAGTTTGATGAAACAACGATTGTGTTGAGTTATAGGTCGGGTCTGAGGAACAAGAGAAAAGAAACAATATGGCAATTCAGTCGTCAAACTAGATGGAAAGGGGCGCGCGAATTCGCGCTTTGGAGCTGTTTTCCCTATAGTAAAAAAGGCTCAGTACGTATTTAGAGCTACAAAACAGTACAATGGTATCGTGTAGGTACGTGGTGCATGTGATATTGACCAAGACGGATTCCAAGAGCATCAACTGATAAATCGACCAGCCCAGGGTGCTTGAATAGATAGTCTACTTGGGATTTCATAAAGGTATCTTCCGGTGGAACGTCTCAAAGAATCTCTTGACCCTTCTCTGCCATTTGGCGGAATAGAGGGCATGAGTTGAAGTCTAGGAATTCAAGATACCGTTGTCATCGTGGAAAAGTCGACATGTCGCTTTCCGTTGAAACTCTCACGGCGCATGAGGGTTTGCCCTCCTTTGGCGTCTTGGCTTGCATGACGCTATAACTCTCGGCAGCAGTCACCGCACAATAGTGTCAATCAATTTACTCTACATTGCTGCAATCTTTCTGAACAACAGCAACACTTCATGGGCCCGCAGCAAAGCGCCGTGATGCAAGATACGCGTGCGCCAACAGCAACAGGAACAGCGAACCCCCACCTGCATAGCTGCTTACCGTGTTGTACTGTATTCTGTACCTCTTCAGTTGAATCCCATGTGCGCAGGTGCGATCCGCCCACTTGCCTTGCGTATTAACGTCGTTGGTGTCTACCAGTGGAGATACGGCGGCGTCGGATCCTCCGATCCCTTGCGAGCCGCGTTGGTGTCACAATGCTCGGTCGAAGGATCAAGCGTGGAACGTCTGGGGATGGGCCGGGGTCGATACACAGAGGCGTTGCTTCGCGACTCAAGCTGCGATCTCATTTGCGAGATGGTGGGCCGCCTTTGGATTGGTCCAGAGCGTTTTTGCTTTTTGTTGGTTCGTCAGGCTCCGTGACAGCGATGGGGATTCCCATCCACAACCAGTCACTCATGAGGTCGAACGGCAAGTAATTTGCGTTTGGCTGCCTTTACTCACCTCAGCAAGATGACTGACCCCCTTTCCCCAATTGCTCTTGGCCTTGGTGCCGCCTCGTTCACAATCGAGGTCTTTGAGGGAGTCAAAAAAGGTATGGCACTCTACACGCGATCCGATCGTTTCTGTTTCGCCTGACGGTATCTTTAGCTTTCGAGATTTTCGAAACCGCCCTGAACATGCCTGAGGACTGTAATTCCTTGAAGCTTAGACTACATATCGAATATGGCCGTCTCCTGGATTGGGGCGACCTTGTGGGACTAACTTCTGTGATGGACCCCCAGAATCCCTCATCCGGGAACGATAAAGCCTTGTCGGCAGAGGACGAACACAGCCGCGGGGCTTTGGTAAATGCACAAAAGGGCTTTGACACGAATTTGAAGATCAACCGTACAATCGTTATAGCTCTATTGAGCGAGATGCGAGCCCTGCTCAAACGCTTTGCCAAACTAAATATAAGATACCCCCAGGCGGATGAGTTGGAAAAACTCCAAGTACAACAGGAAGACGCTCAAAAAAAGTTAAATTCAAAGGAGTCAGTAAAGGACATTGATCTCGGTGAATTCGCTAGCATCTTCACAACTGCTAAGCTCGGCACAGCGGACAAAGAGAAGCAGAAATACCGGCGAGGCCTCAACCATATCATGAACCTCAAGAAAGGCGCGAAGGCTCTTGCAACAAATCCCAAGCGGTTTGTCTGGGCCCTTGATGACAAGGGGAAATTCGAGTCGCTTCTGGAACGTCTGGCTCAACTGACTAACTACTTGCATGAAATGATGGGTGACCAAAAGGCAGAAATCCTGCTGGAGACAACACAAGAAATGCATTTAGCACTATTGCAACTTTCGAAATCAGTTGGCGATATCAAGGACTTTGTTAGTGCAACAACACCTAATAAGCTCAAAAACCATAATACCCGAGACCTAAGTTCCGGTCAGAGCTACACCGATAGCCTGGCTACTGATTCTGATTTTGGGGATCAAGAGTTGGTTCCTAGGTGGCACCTCAGAGGGTCCATGCTCCAAAATCTGGCTCAGCTCAAGGCAACAAAGATAGAGGGTTTTCAGGGATCGACAGATTTAGACTATACAAAGCTAGATTTGAGTAAGGGATTTAAAATTGACCCTCCGTACGATGAGGAGTCGCGCACCATGATTACCTTTGCAGAGAGGAGAGCTTGGGTTGAGTGGAAGAGCTACAGGGAGTCTCCTATGTCGCAAATCGAAGGCGACGATGACCCTGAAAGCGTCAGGCAGATGAAGCAGCTAGTGGCTCTTCTCCACGCGGAGAAACCAGTGGAGTTCCGCGTGCCGCATTGTCTAGGATTCTTCCAACACGCAGATTACAACCTGTTCGGACTAGTCTTTGAAATGCCAAAGGGGACTCCTCCAACCGCAGAACCGAAATCCCTCCTTCAGTCCCTCGACCAACCAGTACCATCAATCAACGACCGCATCTCCCTCGCCCAAAAGCTCGCGATATGCATCCTCTACCTCCACGCGGCAAACTGGCTCCACAAGGGCCTCCGAAGCGAAAGCATAATATTCTTCCCATCGGAAGGAGCCACAGCAGACATCAGCAAGCCGTATCTCAGCGGGTTCGAATACTCGCGGCCGGACAGCGAGGACATCACCACGACGGGGCCTCCGCAGGAGCTGCAATGGGCGGCGTACACGCACCCACAGTACCTCAAGCACGGCCGCTACCGAAAAACCTACGACATCTACAGCCTTGGCATCATCCTGACCGAGATCGCCCACTGGAGCCCCATCCCTGAGATCACCGCCCTCACCAAGCCCGCCCCCGACGACTACAACAAGAATGGTATGCTGAAAAGGCCGTTTCCCAACGTGCGGAAGGTGCAGCTCATCCGCGATCGCCTCCTGCATGACGAGCCGGCGCTGCTGGACCAGGTGCGGAGGAACATGGGTCAGCGGTATTGCGCGGCTGTTAGGACGTGCATTCGCGGGCCCGAGGCCTTTGGGTTTGCTGAGAATGCTAATCAGGATGATGAGGCTGTCGGCGCGCTGCTTCAGCATATGTATATTGGACTTGTGGTGGATGTCTTGAAGAGTATCGTGGTGTGATATGTGATATCAGGCGGGGGGGGGGGGGTTCTGGGGTGGAGTTATGGGGTGACTTTAGTTGGGTTGAGAGATCGGGATTTAGCTACTTGGGTAAACAATCACTACACATGGCATGACGTCTAGCCTTTTTTATTTTTTCCGTCAGGTTGAAAATGGTATATAATATGATATGTGAATGTCTAATTCGTTAAACCTGTTATGGCAGATAGCTAGTTAATTTAAAAGGGGTAAAATAGGTGAAAAACCTAGGAGGAAGGAAGGAGGTACACCAGTAGCTAACTTGAAGTTGTATCTGTTGGTTGGTGATGGCGTCATGAGCGACGAAGCAAGGAGCAAGCAAGGGGTAAACTCAATAGTCGTATCAAGGGGGCCGCAGTTTTTACATAGTCTACCGGGTCGCCCACTTTTGTAGCTTGAATCTCAATTCGATTGCCTACTCTACTCTCGCACTGCCTACATCGTGATTACCTTCATCCAACAGTATCGACTACGTTTGTAATCTGACCACGCTTCTTCCCCCATCTCCTCGAGCACGCTAGTATGTGCGGATGCTCTAGCTCCAGCACCTTCTCCATCAACTTCAACGCCCGCCGGTGCATCTCCTCAGCCTCGTCATACTTTCCCTAGCTATCCAGTGCCTCCGCCAGGTTGCCTATGCTTCCTAGCGTGTCCGGGCGCTCCAGTCCCAGTACCTTCTCACTCAATCCCAATATCCGCTGCATTTCTTTAGCCTCTCTGTTCCTGCCCCGGCTGTGCGGTACTAGCGCCAGGTTGCTCATGCCAGAGTATCCGGATGCTCGACCCCGGTACCTTCCCACCCAACCCTAATGCCCGCCGCAGCATTTCTTCGGCCTCCTTGTACTTACCCTGGTTCCGTAGCACCGCTGCCAGGTTACTCATGCCCACCAGCGTGTCCGGATGCTCTGGCCCCAGTACCTTCTCCCTCAACTCCAACGCATGCCGATGCATCTCTTCGGCTTCTTTATTCCTGCCCTGGCTCCACAGGAGGCATGCTAGTTCGTCCATGCTCGCCAGCGTGTTTGGATGCTTTGGCCCCAGTACCTTCTCCCTCAACTCCAATGTCCGCCGCCGCAGTTCTTCGGCCTCCTTGTACTTACCCTGGTTACCTAGTACCGCCGCCAAGTTGCTCGCGCTCATCAGCGTGTCTGGATGCTCTGGCCCCAGTACCTTCTCACACAACTCTAATGCCCGCCGCAGCATTTCTTCGGCCTCCTTGTACTTGCCCTGGTTCTGCCCTGCCAAGTCGACCATGCACGTCAAAGTATGCGGATGCTCCGGTCCCAGTACCTTCTCACTCAACTCCAACACCCGCCGGTGCATCTCTTCGGCCTCCCCACACTTGCCTTGGCTACCCAGCACCCCCGCCAAGTCGTTCATGTCCACCAACGTGTCCATATGCTCTGGCCCCAGTACCTTTTCCCTCAACTTTAATGTATGCCAGTATATCTTTTCGGCCTTCTCATACTTTCTCTGGCTTCCTAGTATCCCCGCCAGATTGCTCATACTTGCCAGGGTGCTCCGGTGCTGCGGTCCCAGTAGCTCCTTTCTCCATCCAGCAGCCTGCCCGGCTAGTAGCTCTGCAGCATTGTAACGCCCTCTATTTCGGAGATATCGGGAAGCCTTGTATGCTAAGTGAGCCTTGTATGCTAAGTGAGCCTTGTATGCTAAGTGAGCCCAAAAAGTATTCTTTACCACTGGTAGCTGTTCGAACCAAAGGATAGCCTGTGCGTGGGGATAATACGAGTCACATGTCTCTAGCGTTCCATACTCTCCAGAGGGAAACACCTCTAACACCCGTATTAAACCCACCTCGGCCCAAACTACAAATGCACCACTTAATTGCAACCAGTTACGCGTTTGTAAATGCACCAGCCGATGCACGTCGAAGACCATATCGCCCTGGTTCGCTGTGATCAGGGAGTATGCTTTGAGGAGTCCCAGAGCGCTTGAAAGCTTCACTGGACTCTCAGCTGGTGGTAGAAGGGCTTTTGGGACGCCTTGTCTATCCACACAAGCCATGAAGGACAATATATTGGCGGCCAGAATGTTGGACTGTCTGATCTGATCAAATGAGATCGCCCATGTCACCGCGACTGGGTTCCTTGTCTCGGGGTCCCTCACAAGATCTTCAAAATCCTCGCTGAGAAGTTCCATCCTGGACACCTCGCTCCCATTGTACATCTGAAGGTATTCGGAGATCGATATCGAGTTCTCAGCAATATACGATGCGGCTTGAGATACTGCAAGTGGCAGATACTCTAGGAGGCTGAGAAGCTCAGTCGCGTCACCCTCACCCGAGACGCTTTCTCCCAAGCGAGTCTCGAGAAGTTCCTCCGCATCAACAGGGTCCATCTTTGGCAAAACAATAACACCACTTGCGGTAGCAAATTTGATACCTGCCTTCTTGTTTCGAGTAGTGAAAACGATGGACCCATTGGAGCTCTGCGGAAGGAACTCAGAAAGGCGTTCCGAGCCAGGAAGGTCCCTAGTATCCCTTGGTCCAAAAAATATGTTTATATCATCCACATTGTCGACAATCATCAACCACGTACCAGATTCTTTATCGCTAAGCCAGTTCTTGACGAGTTGTTTAGTGTCTTGACTAGGATCGTCAATCCC
Source organism: Geoglossum cookeanum (assembly GCA_021527025.2). NCBI lineage: Eukaryota > Fungi > Ascomycota > Geoglossomycetes > Geoglossales > Geoglossaceae > Geoglossum > Geoglossum cookeanum. The sequence continues at coordinate 24,977 of JAJDFF020000239.1, read as the reverse complement.
AGGCAATTTCAAATCCAAACCGATCTGAATGTAATCCTGCTCAAACCGCAGAGCGTTGCTTGCGCGAATCCAGTAGATTGAGATCTTTTCTGACTCCTCACGCCGGCGGTACGCGTACTCTAGAGCAATCTGCGACTTGCTGTTGATAAGATTAGCTGATTTGTATAAATTGGAGAGTATAGGAAATACTTACCCTATTCCACCTAACCCAACCAGAGCAACACGACTGTGCTTCATTCCCTTTTCGATTTTTGCACTAAGTTCCTCCATGAGAGAGTGTTGGCCAATAAAGTTTTCATTCCTTGCAAAAGGCACCATGAAATGGCCTTCGACAACTGCCTCCTCGACAAATGGTATGGAGGCCTGCTGTTTCAGCTGGTCATCACGTCAGTAATTTACCCACCATGAATGATTTCTTGTGAGGGAAAAATGCAATCACCTGCAATGCACGAACTGCAGGAAGCAGCTCGTCGTGGATTGTTGCTATTTGGATATCCAAGCCAGACAGCATAGATGCGTTGCTTGTGATATATGGGAGCGCCTCGAAAACTGTTGTCACTTTGCGAGCAGTATCTCGTATCGCAGGCAGCTCTTTGGAGACGTCGTCAACAGTCGTTCGCACCTTCACGAATTCTAAAGAGATAGTGTGCAATAATGCCCTTTAGTAATGTTAGCGAGGGCTACATATTCGAGATCCATCAGCCCTTACGAATCGATCGTCTCAATACACAGTGCCAGTATGCTCTTCTCCTGATCCAGTCTTTCGAAAAGTGCCAGAATCTTCTCCTCCTTCGTCAATCCAACCAAAACCGTCCAAATCTGCTTTACCTTTCCATCCGCAGCTGAAATTGATATCTTCCTCAACTCCTCCTCCAACTGCCCAGCTGTTGCAAAACAATCTCTCAGTATCGATGTCACTAAGTCTGTCTGAAGCGAAGGGTTATGTTGGACGAGCCTGGCAATACTGATAAATTGTTCGACTCTCACAGTTTGTTTGCGAATCGATTCGGGAGCATTGCGGATCTTCAAGTATAAACCAGCGATGAGGTTAGTGATTACGAGACATCTCTCTGCTAGTTGAGAGGAGGCTGCCACGGCACCCAAGACGACCAAGGCTTCGGCCATCGCTAGCTAGCACCATATCAGAATAGCGATATGATATATGGAAGGGATGACGGCAATACTAGAGGGCCATATCAGCCCATAGTAATAGTGCTGTATCAGTGGCGGTATTCTAGTAGAGGAACCACGCGTGGCGGTGGAATGAAGATGGGGTGGATGCCTTCTTCGCAGGTTGATCTTCAGAAACCTTAGCCTCAACTCCAGACCCCGCACAGCGATTAGACGAGCCAATAGTCATAGGTTTATGAAATCCAATCGTCGAGCTTGATGCTGCCTAGCACGACGCCTTCCGGAAGCTCTGTTTCGCGTTGTATTTGTAGCCAAACTCCTCCAAGTCAGGTCGCGGGTCAGCATACCCATCCGCCATCTGCTCTGCTAGCCAGCCCTATTGACACAACATCCCACATCCACACCCCATGCCCGATCCCGCGTGTCTCAGAATCTGTTTGCCATATGCATACATCCGCCCGCGGGTATGCGCATAGCTACCGCGCAAGCCAGCTCCCGATAGGGTGCTCTTTGTTGGTGCAGTGTACTTGGTTCGGTCGCTGTAATGGTAGAAACAAGGGTCACAGCGTAGTCACAATGTAACCAATAATTAGGGCTCGAAACCTATCGCCAGCGAAACTTGTTTATTGACTTGACTACCTATCTAACTCCGAGGCCCGCCTCTAGTTATAGATGTCCTGCTTGCAATGCTGACATTGCATAAGAGGTTTCCAACCTCTGTAATCTTAATCCTGAGATTTATATTATTGAAATATGTCTTGTAGCTACTGTTGCACTACAGTATTACCATAGTATTGGAGCATGCTGGCTGGTCCCATAGAGTCCAAGATAGCCATTTGCAATGGGTGACTATTTGTGATACTTTTGCGAGACCCTCTATTACTTATCCACTTCTATATTATACAATTCTAATACAGTTACTAAGATTGATGTCACTCCCTCCTGTACTCTCTACTTTGTCCTCCAAAGATGTTACTTATTACCATAAATCTTAAAGGCATAGTTTAGTACTTATAACAATAAGCTATCAGGTAATATAAAGAATAAGATATATGCAGTTAATTATATAAAATAGTCCTATATTATATCTAGAGCACTATCACTAAAGATCCTATCTAAATATTCTTAGGGCTCCAAATATGTATATTGGTCCTACTCATGCTTTAATCCAGAGGGTCACTACTTAGTAATACTCATAAATAATGCTAATATCCTTTGAAAATATCACTTCAAAGTATCACTTAAAAATGATACTTTACTTATAGTAGTTTCAGCATCTCCGTATAGTCCTGCTTGCTTATAAGATTTTACAGGTTTTACAGGTTTTTATATACAACTATAACACTTTTTACTTACATTTTTTAAAGAGTGCTTTCTTAAGCTTTTTAGAAAGTACTTTCTTAAAATGTGCTTTCTTATGATAAAAAGTTTCCAATTCTACAACTATTACTTTGTTGAAACAACACGGTAACACTGTTAAAATAACACCGCTAGAACCATAGCGGTGGGTGGACAAGGAGGGGGTATAAAAGTCAGTCCGTAGCTAGCTAAAAGAATAGAATTGAACCATGATCCACATGAACTAAAACTGCAGTTACCTCTTGTAGAGAGACCACCTGCGACAGGTTCCAACGTATCGATACCTAGTGATTCCTACATACTTTATTACAGATTTCCACTATAATGAGAATAAAATAATCTTTAATAGCTATTTTTTTATTAGATAGTTATTACTTTCTGTTTTCTAATACGTACCCTTAATTAGTTTTTTTTCTTTGCAAGATTACTACTTATGTAATAAGTTACTTAATTGTCTCAATATAAAGTACTAATAATAAGGCTTTCATAAGGAAGCTTTTAGTTCTATTCAACTGCCAAAACCATATCTGTTTACTAGAAGGCCTAATGATACCAGAATTTTATAACAATAACATCATCCAAAAGCAGATAGCAGTAAATATTCTTTATAACTATATATAGCCCAACTCAACTAAATAGATGATGAAAATAACTTTCAAGCCTCTCATTGATAAGACATTAGTGTAAGGAGCAGTCTCCTGGGGACTTCGTAGCAATGTGACACTTGCGGATCACCGGGTGTGCGTCCTGGCGATTAGGGGCTACAATCAGGCCTACGCTTAAGGTTGGCTGGCTAGGGGGTTCGGGTACATGTCGGGTCGCAATATGGAAGCGGTTACGAGATATAGAATGTAGGCAGAAGCTCGATTCTAATAGCTTGAAGAACTGATTGCTGGCCTCGCCCCTGAGGCCAGCGAGACGACTATATATAGGGTGCGGCTCAATAACCCTATTGGGTTATCCTGTGCACCAACCCGTCAACCCGTGCATACGTAGTCCGCGTGCCATTACAATTAGTATGAAAGTAGTATGTCAGAAAAACAACCTAATAAAAGTAGTAAAAGTATCAGGTAAATAATTTTACTGATATTAAAAAAAGATAAAGCAATAAGAATGAGGTAACTAGCAGAAAACTAGTAAAATTATGTATTTAAGTAGCCCACTACCTATGATAGAATAGGCAATAATTAGTTCTTTAAAGAATTTAAAGTACTTCTACTGATTCAATTACTTCTTTATCTTTAAATGTTACAATCTAGCCTCTATGAGCCTCTGATCTAACCTCTACGAACCTCCGATCTAGCCTCTACGAGCCTTACTAAGCTGCATGAGCTTATCGCCGAACCTACGAACCTCACACAAGCCTTCAAACTTTTACATGAATCTTAACCATGATGTAGGACCCATAAACCTCCGCGCGAGCCCTGCCCAAGCTTGCAAGACTCTATGCAGACCTCAACTGTACTTACTGCTCAACAGATCTACAAATGGGCCTCATCGCGAACTACTACTATTTGTAGCATAGCCAGCAGACCTAAATGCGGGTAGTATGGCTCAAGACATTCACGACGGGTTCAAGAGCTTTTTCTTCTCATATTTATAAATGCAATGTCTCTTTCTACACCTTCTCTTCTCTTTAGCTTTGAATCATCGAATAGAAGTAGTTCTACCTTGCTTTCCAAGCCCCAGAATCTACCTTCATAACAACAAATATAATATGACTACTTTATATCAAAGTTTCTTCATTATCATTATTGTTACGAGCCTTATGAGCTCATTGTGAGGCTTACAAACCTTGTACAAGCTTGCAAGCCTCTATGCAAGCCATGACTATGTGCAACCATATACAGGCCCATCTATGAGCCTCATCGCAAGCCCCTTGTCATAAACCAATGTCACGAACCTCTGACCGGAGCCTCCGATCTAGCCTCTACAAGCCACATCGAGCCGCATAAGCTCATCGCCAGACCCACAAACCTCGTGCAAAGCCCTCGAACCTCTATGCGGACCTCAACTGTGCTGCCCAACGAACCCATGGACAGACCATATCACGAACCACTACCGCTCGTAATATAGCCAGTGAGCCCAACTGCATGTAATGGCCATATAAGAGCTCGGACTGTGGAGCAAGCCATGCTCGCACTGCTAAGGTTCGCGGCTCGCGAACCCCTATTAGAGATCGACAAGGATACCTCTTGTAACCTCATTGGTCAACACATGTATTGTACTTAGAACACTATTAATATAGAATAATACCCGCGTTACTGTACATACGAATCACGAACCTATACAAACCGTACAGTTCGTAGTATCGAGTAGATGCCTGTCTGCTATACATCGACCTGGGTAACTGTAACCACCCATCTAGGCTCTGACAGTTGACCGATCCCCTCATTTGCACCTACTCGAACTATGAACCTATCGAACCATCCCGAGGAAGACCAGCCCGAGCAAGGGCAGCTCTTCTTGCGGTTCGCGCAGCTAGAAAACTTTGCTATGGAAAACCGCAACTGCTATCAAGAACTGCAAGGACAAATCAGCGAGCTAACACGAATAATAGCCACAATGATGGGACACATGCCGGAATCAACATCAGGATCCTTCCAATTGCCCACCCCCAAACCTACCACTGATGAAACCAAAGACATCAAGATAGCCACGCCTGACACCTTCACCGGAACCCGCTTGAAGCTATGAGCTTTCCTAAGCCCGATTGAAATAACGTTCATCCTAAGCCCGAACATGTTCAACGATGAACAGAAGAAGGTCCTATATGCCATATCACTACTACGAGACGGGGCATTCAACTGGATAAAACCATTGCTCAGGGGGGAACGCAACAGACAAACAGTACCAGAGCTACAGAACTTCGCAGCATCATTAATGGTACTCAAAAGGATGTTTGGAGATATTGACGCACAGGTAGCAGCCGAACAAAAAATTGAAAAACTATGACGGACTACAAGCGCTCGAACCTACATAGTAGAGTTCAGACAAGCCGCCTCACGTCTGACATGGGGCGACGAAGCTCTAGCATTGAAATTCTACATAGGCCTGAAGGAAGCAGTAAAAGACTGCATAGCGGAACAAGTCTGACCAGAAGGTCTTGCACAACTAATACAACTGGCAGTATGAATCGACGATCAAATGTACGAATAAACACTTGAACGTAAAGGACTCGAAAACATAAAGAACAAACAACAACCCAACAACCTTCCGAACTCAGCCCACCTGAACTGAACACAGACACTAGAGCCAATGGACTGGAAGGCCAGTGGCACGAACCAAGGAAAAAAGCCACAATTATTGCAAGAAGAAAGGCAAAGAAGGTTTGAACTGGCACTTTGCTTCTACTGTGGCTCCGATCAACATAAGTAATTCCAATGCCCCGACAAACAGAAAAACACTGGAACTACATGACAACAACCATGGCAGCTACGGGCAGCAGCCACGAACACAACCCCGAGGAGAGATGACAGACGAATACTTATATGAACATTGATACCCTAAACGCCTATCATACTAGCAGCATCCCGAACACCATCCATAGCCACCATGTCACAACAATCGACAGTAGAACTCGACTTCTCGGAAAACAAATAGGCTCAGGGCCACGACCCCTGATGCCGAGCCTACATGCTGGGGCAACACTCAAGACCACATACCGAGCACTGAGGAAAAACGACTAACACGAACCATTTTGAATGCAACCACAGCAACACCTAACTCTCAAGAGAACTATTCGACCTCCTAGAGGCCGGGCCATAGAATTGACGGCAATGCTGGATAGTAGTCACGAACGTAGATTCCGGGCACTTGGAAAGCAAGGTAGGACTACTTCTATTCGACAATTCAAAGCTAGAGAAGAGAGAAGGTATAGAAGGATGCCTCGCGTTTATATACATAAGAAGAGGAAGCTCTCAAACCTGCCACGAATTGTTACGAGCCATGTCAGCCGCGGTTGGGCCTGCCGGTTATGCTATGAGCGGTAATGGTTCACGGTTGGTCTGTCCATAGGTTCGTTGGGTCCGTAGGTTCGTTGGGCCCGTAGGTTCGTTGGGCAGCGCAGTTGAGGTCCGTGTAGAGGCTTACATCATAGTTAAGGCTGTGTAGGGGTTCGAGAGCTTTGCGCGCGGTTCGTGGGTCTGGCGATAAGCTCATGCGGCTTAATGCGGCTCGTGGATGCTAGGTCGGAGGCGATTGTCGGAGGTTCGTAACAGGCAGAGCTCCAAACTGGAGGAGAGGACTATAACAACAATTAGCGGCTGCGAACGAATGGAAAGAAAGACAACTCACATAATAAAGGTGGTACGAAGAACCACCAGTGAAGCCCGAAGACTTAGGAGGGGGAGGAGAGGCCACCTGAACATGGCGAGTGGTGTGAGGCAAGACCAGCTCGCAGGGCGGCGAAATAGAAGCGTGGCGCTTCTGACGAGAGGGGGGAGGAGGACAAGAACTGCCCATAACGGCAGTAGCCTACATGGAATTAGTAAGGAAAACAAACAGCGAAAAGGAGAGACCTACCAGGGAACAAGGCACAGCCTTGTAGACACAGAAGCTACACTTTCATGTAGCGGCGATGGCGGAAACAAAACAATGAGCGCCGACAGTAGCACAGCGCAAACACTCCGACCTCTGGGGGCACTTAGACCCCATTTCCTCCATGACCTTCATAGTATTGAAGATCTACTGACGCTGGACTGTGGGAGGAGGACCACCGATAGCAGTAGCCTACTCCCACGGCGTAAGCTGGACAGTATCAGCCAGAGGAGAGGGGGAGCGCCTAGACTCAGAGGTCTCAGAGGCGGGCAAAGGAGAACCGGGGGTCACGAACAACCCCGAATATGAACTGGTGGTCGAACCGCTAAGGTTCGCTGTAAGGTGAAAAAGCTCGACACCGAGCAGAGGACCAGGAGGGGTGGGCTCAGCAGCCCGAACCACAGTCGGTGGAGCCGGAACCATGAGCAACAACAGCACAGAGGAGAGGTCCGGAGGGAGAGAAGTGGCACAGGAGCCATGAGAAGATCTAGATGAGGCCAATGAGGCCCCAGATGCAGAGAGGACGTAGGCACAAGCGAGGGTGGCGTTATCCATGACGAAGAAGCTCGAAGATCGAAAGAAATGCGCAGCGCAAGCAACTCTTAACAAACAACATTTGTGGGTCATGTGACATACATGCACCCAAACACATACATTCAACGACCTAAGAACCAAGAATAGGACAACAAAAACATAAAACAAGCCCATATATATGCAAAAACCAAGAATAAGTACAGAATAGAACCCAGACAGAACCGTAAACAGCCATGAGAACCCACGACATTAAAACCAGCACCATCATAGAACCAACACCCAAGTAGACCAAGGACCAAGTACGAACCAATAACAAACACCAAGAAACAATGAACAGCCCGAGAACCCTAACCTCGAGCCCATCCAAAACAAACCCTAGAACCAAGCAGCAAAACCCAACCCGAGCCGATACCTATCGCTACGAGAACCACAGCAAGTTACAACGCAGGGAACCGGCTCGCAGGAGCTCGGAACCCAGGGAGGGGAGAGGAGGAGTAATGTAATGGCCATACAAGAGCTCAGACTGCGGAGAGAGCTATGCTCGCACCGCCAAGGTTCGTGGCTCGCAAACCCCTATTAGAGACCAACGAGAATGCCTCTTGTAACCTCATCAGTCAATACACGTATTCTACCTAGAACACCATTAGTATAGAATAATACCCGCGTTGCCGTACGTACAAACCACGAACCTATATGAACCGTACAGTTCGTAGTATCGAGTAGACGCCCGTCCGCTATACACCGGCCCGAGTACCTGCGACCACCCGTCTAGGCTCTGACACCGCGGCTGGCATGGCTCGTGACAGTTCGTGGTGGGTTCAAGAGCTTTCTCTTCTTATGTATATAAATGCGAGACCTTCTTCTATATCTCCTTTCTTCTTTAGCTTTGAATTATCGAATAGAAGTAGTCCTACCTTGCTGTAACGGAGTCACGAGAGCTCGGACCATGGAACAAGCCTTGCTTGCATTGCCAAGGCTCACAGCCCGCAAACCCCTTAAGAGACCGACGAGGATACTTCTTGCAACCTCATCGGTCAACGCACCTATTGTATATAAACCATCGTTAGCATAGACTGACTATATATACTACGAACCTCGAACATGTACACGAACCACTAGTTCGTAGACTCGCCGAGACGATCGCCTAATCGTGACCCCGTACAAGCACCTGCAACCACTCACCTAGACCCTAACACATACGATGAATTTCGCATGCTCCACTGTGTTAAAGTTTCATGTATGTTTGGTGTGGCAGTCCCGATTGCAACTAGTTTCAAGGAATAGGGAGCACCAAACTTAGTGTGCCCCTATTATGCTATACGGGATTCTTATCGGGCATACAGTCATGGGAAACAAGTCTGAGCCACTTTAGTGAAAAATGCAAAAAAGCGCGTCTCCCATCTCCTATCTGCACCACTTTAGAGAACAATAAAATGCCACCCCAACGCTCTATTCTGGGCTCCTTCTCTGGGAATCGACAGTTCAATTGTGAATTAACTCCATACTTAAGAGAAAAAGCTGTCAGCCTGTCTTTAAAGGGTACAAAATCTACTGAAATTCAAGACCTTCTCAAAATCACCCACGGAGCCCTATGAAGCACTCTCTCCCTTAACCAATTGCGCGAACAGGATGTGTCCCAACAACGGACTGGCAGACCCAAAGCATATACAGATGCAGAGGAACGATTAATAGTACGACATGCATAACTCAATCCAAAAGATACTTATGCTCAAGTTAAAAAAGCATGTGACTTGTCTTTTAGTCATCGGACGATCAAAAAAATTCTAGGAGAGCATGGAATTGTCAATTGGAGAGCTACAAGACGAACATTTTTTACAGAAAAAAATGCAGCTACTAGGCTTACTTGGTGTCTAAAATATAGGCATATGAATAAAGAAGAGTAGGGATTATTCATGTGGAGTGATAAGTATTCTGTGGAGCGAGGAAAAGGAAAAGGAGATGAATGGGTTTTTCGCACAGCAAACCAGAAGTGGGATAAGAATATGATTCAAACATATGATTGCAAGAAAAATATAAAAGTTATGGTCTGGGGCTGTTTTTGGGATGAAGGAAGGACCTCTCTCTACATCATGGACCGCGATTTTGAGTCTTTAAAACATGGCTATTCTGCTAACTCCTATTTGGAGATTTTGGATGCTGAAGTGGACTCGTGGTATCAGAAGTTGGATTCAGGATATTGTTTTATGCAAGATAATGCATCTATTCATACTGCAAAGAAGGTTAAAAAGTGGTTTGCTAGTCATAGTGTTGAGACTGTTGCAGATTGGCCACCTTACTCCCCCGACCTAAACCCAATTGAACACATCTGGTGGATACTTAAGAAAAAGGTTTTTGAGATGTTTCCTGCTATTGCTACAGACAGGAGCGACTCAGAACATGCAAGGCAGCAACTGGAAAGTGCATTACAGGCGGCATGGGACACTATAGAGAAGAAGTCTTTTAATTGCTTGTATAAGAGTATGCCGGACAGAATTGAGGCTTGCATCAAGGCAGAGGGGTGGCACACAAAATACTGAAAACCATGTAACTTTTTTTTAAATTTTGAGTCATACATCTTATAGCCTAGAGGCTAGCGATCTAAATTATTTAGTTTGCATGCAATTCCTTAAAAAGTTGATGTAGTTGTGAGTAAAATTGTCATCGCGGTCGCAGCATGGTGAGGTCGCAATTCGCGAAATGGCTCAGACTTGTTTCCTAGTACTGTATGTATTGCGCACTCAACTTGTCGTTTAGGATCCATCTACAATTATTCTATTTATCTTAAAAACTCGATTATTCTCAATACACTGTTTCCTTGTACCGCTTCATCATCTTGTCCAGTATAAATGACCACATGTTCATTTTCACCTGCTCATCTGGACAAAAAGCAAACAGAAGGGTCTCAACAAACTTATGCATAGTATGTATAGCATCACCGATATATCTTTCGGCAAGTCCCGTCCACTTAGACGTCTGCTCTTGGAACAAGGTAGAAAGGATCGAAGGATTGAAAGTTCCGAGCTTGAAACCGCGCGATTCCTTGTACTTGCATTGAATCCAGGAGTAGATGTTATTGTCTAGCAGTAGGGAGCATTGCTGTGACTCTTGTATCACATCAGATAGTTCAGGGTACTCGTCCGTAGCTGCAATCGACGAAATTTCCAGCGCCTCCCTAGTCTTGATCTGAACTTCTGCTCCATTATATACAGACTTTGCTCCTTTCTTCCTCGTAGTCGTCGCTAGCGGTTGCGCCGGGCACTCAAATGTAAAGCTTGAATTAGGATTAGAAAACTGTACAGTATGTCCCTTCTTCTCCATATCTTTGGCAAAACGTTCGTTAAGATCAACTAGCCTAGTTGCAAGTCTTAGGACCAGCGATTGGAAAATTGGGTTCCATGAGTACCGAGCTTCTAGTGCGAACGCTGTAATCTCCTAGAATTTCATAGAAATGTCAAGAAGATACTTCCTCTGCTGTTCGTATGTCTCGCGCTCAGGACCTAGAAAAGAGAGTTCTCTCTCACATTCCGTAAGTCGCTGTGCAATCTCCTGTCTCACTCTAGGATATTCTCTCCGAGTGATTTCATTTAGAAGTTCTATCAGACGCTGTTTCATAGCGAAGATCCCAAGGCGGGATTTTTCTAATGACCAAGGTCTTGAATTGAAGAATTCGGCTTCTTGTCGGTGTCGATCTTCTGCAGAGGTACTTCTGTCTTGCTGTCCACGATTTCGAACAACAAAGTATCTAAGTCTAAGTCTCTTCTTTCTGCCAAGGACCAAATCCATAACATCTTGCTCCGCTCCTTTGTCCACAAGGTCAGGTTTTGTGAGCACACCTAATGTCCGCTGTCCCGTTGGATTAACCTCCTCTGCCATGGTTAGTATCTCTTGAGTCGCGATATCCACATTAGCAGGCACAACTGCAAGGATAATCGTCCGAGAGCTCTCAATGTACTTGCGAACCATTCTGCTGACCATTAGTATGTCTTCTTTGGTTGTAAGGCCTTCAGTGGCCGTCCTAAAGATCCCAGGGACATCAATGACGCTCAAATGCTGCTTCGTAGGACCGTACAGCTCGATTTTCAATACGTCTCCCGAAAAAGTAGACTGGCCTGGTGCTGGTGATTGGCCAGGAGCCGGAATCCCCATTTCCTCACAAGCCTGGTCCTTCTTAAGTCTATATGCCATTTCTCATATCGGTGGACATCAAACCTTTGAGAGTATGGAGGTAAATCGATCCCAAGTAAAAGCCTCCAATTCGTCCTCTTTAAACCCTCTAAGTCTCTCTTTCCTGGCTGTTTCGCTATTGCTAGATGGGATTATCGAGATGGAAACTCTATCCTGATCGGCTCTGCGAAAATTGATCTGCGTTGCGAAGCATGTACATAGGGTACTATCCCGAAGAAATGGAAGATCTGTTAAGCCTTCCAGGACAGAAGACTTGCCATTCGACTGGTCGCCGACGACAACGAGCTGCAAAGGAAGAGCATTGAGACTAGAACATCAACACCACGACATCGCCATATAGTATAGTGCCATACCTGCAGAAGGTGAATATAATTCCCGATCCCAAGCTCGCGGAGTTTGTTGATTTTCTCCAGGCGAGCAGGATCGTCCAGTTGTTCCATTCCAGAGAATGTGAGCGCCACGACGATACCGGGGCTCAAACTCATAAAGTTTCAACTATAAAGTCTACTCTTATCCCAAAAGAAGATATAATTTGGGCCCCCGTTCCAGTTATCAACCCGTCAATGTTAGCAGACCTCTAAAATCCCCGCATCGTCCTGATGAGGGGTTTGTGATGGGTGATATTCTTGGCAGGCCAGCACGTCCCGCTGCTATTGACAGGTTTCAGTGTCCAATAAGATAAACAACACAGAAAGGGCGGTACCCAGCCCAACTCGAAAGATAGTACATGACTACACCGCCAGAGGAAGCGGAGGCAGCCAGTCAGTATCATCTATCACAGCCCGATAAGGTGCATTATGAGCGAAGCCACCAACATCACTATCAAGAGGCCGTCCCAAAAGAGTAGGTTGGCTTGGCCGATCTGGTTGCGCATTGTTTCCTCACTAAATGAAAGCTTCAGCAATATAGAACTCCTAGGCGATGTGTCTGGCCCGCATTGTCTCTGTATTAGTCATTCCCTTGGCGTAACGTATTTCACTAGCGAGTCGTAAATACCAGCAAGTCGTAGATTTGATGAGCAGCAAATATTTCTATCGAAAAATCAACAACAAACTCTAGAAACTTAGCTAAATAAATACTACGAATTTAAACTGGGACATTTTGGGGCTCAGTGAGATAATGAGCTACATAAACTGCACTTTGATGGTGCTCTTTTTGGGGGGTATTGTTCCTGAGTTTCCAACATCAGACTGGCCTCACTAACCTCCTCTGCCCGACGCCGCCCCTCTGCGACAGTTAAAAAACCTCCTGTCGCAATGTATGATCGCTTTTGAGTCCGTTTCTGCTTTTGCCTTTTGTTCTCTTCTCTCAATTTTTTATTTTCCGCAGCTAAAATTAAGCTGCTATGCATTGCCATTTTGCAACCCTTCACAACCTGTGCAATCGCTCGTTCCGCCGAGCTAGGGGGGCTTCGACTACCTCTATTAAGAAGTGACTTAATAGATTCTACCTGCATTTCTAATGCAGGGAGATGGTGGGGTGTCTCTGGTACCCAAGAAATTTGAGGTACTTGTTCTGGAGGTGTTGTATTACCGGCTCCAGTACTAAGACCTGCAAGAACTCGACTCGGATCATAGGGAACAAGACTGGTAGCAGCAAATCCTGCTTTAATATTATTGGTACTTAAAGCCAATGAGCGTACAGCTGCATATGCAGCTATAAATTCTTGCTTGTCAATATGATTGACACCAGCTCTCATAAGACTCTCGATTTGGGTACTGTATGCTCGCTTTAAAACCGAGAAACAAATAACATCGAGTGGTTGCAAAATGTGAGAGGAATGCGGTGGCATGCATAGCAAGATAATAAAATTATCAGAGCAGTATCGATCGAATTGTGCTGTAATATGACTACTGTGTCCATCCATAATAAGCATCCTGTATTTTCCAGTAGTGCGAGCTTTGATAAATTTATCAAAAACCTCCACAAGCCAGGAAAAACCTAGTTCATCATTTGTCCAACTGGAATTACTTAAAGCGATTACCCAATCTGATGCAAGAGATAAGTCTTTATACCATCGAGATTGGTGTAATTTTCCTTGAAAAATAATCATTGTCGGCAATACCCACCCACTTGCGTTGATAGTTTCTATTGTCGTAACCCATTCTCTATTTCCAGGCTAAGTTAATCTTAGCCAACCTCTTTTTTCGGAACTGGTAACTACTCGAGCAGTAGTGACTATCTCCATTTGAAAGCCTGTCTCATCGAAATTATAGGTATCTTCTGGAAGAATACCATATTCGATGATTTTCTTTTGTACATGCTTAAACCAATCTTTAATCACTTCTGGATCTTCGCATTTTGCCCGCTCGTAGTCGTATTTGCGTGAGTATTTTGATTTGAGCATAGGACGTCGGTTGACAAATCGAGTAGCCCAGTTGATTCCGATAGAAGTAGGTCCAGTAATTCGTTTGCTCAAAAGTAGCTGTGCCATTTCCCGTACCATAGCAATTTTTGGTGGAAGTCCCCTCTCATCTGCCGATATTGCCCAATTCTCTAGAGCAGATTCCTCGGTCGGAGTAAGCTTACGGCTGTTAGGTAGGCAGTCTTGTCTCGCTTTTTTTCCTTTTGCACGATCAATCAATGTTGTATATCGCACATCGTAAGCATGGGCGGCAGCATGAAGGCTCTTAAATTGGCCTTTATGAAAAGCTTGCAGGGCTAGAAGAATACGCCCTTCGGAATTAGGGTCTTTCAGTCGCTGGGCTCGGGGCATTGCTGCTGACTCCGGGAATTGGTTTTGTGGGAGCGAAAATTTTTTACGACTCGCTAGTGAAATACGTTATCTCACAACCCCACCCTTTTTATCCTCCAGTATCACCGACTCAATAGCTCATGCCATACTACAGCATCTAGGTCAGGCCTCACACCTTTGCGTAGTCGGGTCGAGTCAATCCCCAATAGAGCCACGCTCAAGACAAAAGGGATTGCTGATGAACCAGAGAAGCTACAACTGTGGAACGGTAAAACGAGTAGGTAGATGTAATCGAATCGAGGCTAGCTAATAGAATGTGTGTGCCGATATGAACACGGTCACACGCTAAGTTTATGTACGAGCATAAGGTAATACTCGAGCGTGTTAACACGCTTCCAACAACAACTCATGCTCGCGACAATCTTAGACTCTAAGAAGGAAAAGAAGGTATTTTTCCTCTTTTTAAGAACTCACCCTGACTACTATAAACTAATCTATTTCAAAGCTAACCGCCAGCGAAGCCACAGCAAAGGATCTCAAATTCGTCATGGCCATCATGACGCGGAGGTACGAGTCAGCATAACTAGTGGACCACTACCTGGAGCGAGCAGCAGAGATTTGTTTGCTGACTATTCCGCCATTGCAAAACTGTTGCAACGTATTCGAAAAGCTAGGGGCATCATCGGGAAATTATCGGGAATCGGATTCCAACCCAAAAACCTTTGGCAGGAAACATCTGGAAGAGACCGGAGTGGGAGCCGGAGGACATCAAGGAGCTCTGAAACCGCATTGCTTCCAATGTCGTTCTCCCGAATTCACTCCAAGGGAGGCTTGCCAGGCACCCGTCTCGTTCACAGCTTCTAGTCAAATATTTTCAGCGACTAAAGACAGCACGGACCGGTTGCACGAGCGCCAGGACTATCGAGAGCATCGCCAGGAGCATCAGGTTATTATCAATTGGCTCACTCCAATTGACCTCATTGCCAGATGCCACAGGGTGAAGTCAGAACAATTCCAGGAGTGGCTGGCCAAAAACAAGCAAACCCTGTTTTTTCCCAGGCATACCAGGAAAGAGTATGGCCACTTCTGTTGTTGTTGACTACCTCTATACCAGATTTCAAAATAATACCAGCATTGGCATTACACACCAATATTGCAATTTTAAACGGCAGGAAGACTTCTTCATAAATCTGCCTAAACAACTAGTCCAGGAACGCCCAGTTGCGCCTAAAAGCGTGAAGCATGTGGCAGTGGTGAAGCAGCTACTAAATCCCCACCTGAGTGTCCCTTGTCAATCTAGATCGTAGAGCCAATAGGGGTCAATCCAATCACCACCACGAACAAAGGAAAGTGCGCTCACGGGTTAGCTCAAGCACACAGACAACTCTAGTCAGTGTGGGAGTAGCAGCACAATAGCCATTCCCCGTTCTTCCATTATCTACCAGACGCCGAGGCGATGGGCATTCTCAAGTGCTAAAAGGGGTTTTTTATTTATTTATTTATTTTTTCATCCACCTGGCTTTCTTAAGACGTAGCAGCAGCCAGGGGATTTTTTTTAACCTCAGTCGCCGCCCCAAGGTTTGCTAGCCCTGATCAATCAACGCCCCCAGAAGACATAATAGGTAGATAAGATACCGCAGCTTCCTCCGAAGCACTGAGGCTACGGGGCGGGCCGATGTAGGCCTCTTATATACACAAGGTCTTCGAGTTCCATGACTCATCCAAACATATGCTCGTGTTATTCTCAATGCTCGCGCCACCCATAGTAGCCCCGAGCTACTTCCAACACGTTCATAGGCGAGTCTCGAGTGGGTACTAGAACTACACGGCGCAGTTCCGAAAGGACCATCGGGAGGCATCCAGCTCACATCTTCCCCACGATGCCCGCTTAGTTACTCGATGCCGTGATACTACCTCTATAGAGTCCTCTCTCGGTTCTCAGCCTATATCCCTTGCACGCCTAGATGCGGAAATACAGAGGAACGCACTAGAAAAACGAGCACTTGCTGGTGCAAAAGTGCCTGAGCGCCAGAAGAAAACAGTAGCTAGGGTACAGACAAGGGCAGAGGCGGTTCAGGGGTGCAAGTTACTTGAACGGGTACAAGAGATAAAGAAGCAGCATGTAAATACAAACCTAGAGTCAAAAGCAGTAACACACGCCTATGAGAGTAACTAGTTATACCTCTATCCATTCCATTTACCCTTGTATCGCTGTAACCACAAACTCCCCAGACAGTCGATAATCTGCTAGCCGCACTCCGGACACTTTGGGATCCCGACATGTTTGCCTCAAGACCACAACTACCGCGCAGCTGGGGATGGAAGGGTTGTCTGTGGCGACACCTCATTGTAGATAGTTACACTAATCCCCGTCCAGATTGCGATCCCGCCCGGATTGAGAGGCTGGATGCATGTGATCCATCAGAAGAGGGCTCTGTTGTAGAAATAGACAGAGTAAGTTTAGGGGGTTTGTTTACTTCACATCACGTGAGGTTCCTGACCAACATGGGCAACGACGTGCTCTGCGCACGCATTCCTTCGATGGCCATATGATCCCGCGATCACCGGGGCCAGTCAGAGGGTATTCTGTTGTGGTGAGACACGGCGTGGTGCATTAGATGAGTGTCGATCCCAGAGACTCATTAGGCCGCAGCCGTCCCTCTGAGGAGCTGGTTATCTGTTAGCTTCAGGCACATTAACGCCGCCAATTCGAGAAAGAGCTCACCAGAGAGCGACATTAAGGAGGATCTGGTACACTAGAGTTACTAGTTATGTACTGAGGAGAGATGGGAAATGGGAAATGGCATTGACCGCCGGTCGACAAAGCGGCAAGTGACACAAATTGTACTCTGTACCCCCCGCATCTCATCACAATAGTAGCACAATACAGCCACCGCCTGTTCTCCATATATATTGCAATCAGCCCGCCAGCGAAACAATGCATCACCACCACCACCACCGCGCTCTCCGCCCGCCATGTCAGCCTCAGCACCCACTCCATTCACCATCGCCATCCCCGACAGCGCCCTCTCAGCCCTCCAGCAGAAGCTCTCGTGCGCCACCTTCCCCGACGAGCTCGACTCCGCCGCCTGGGACTATGGCGTCCCGCTCAAGGACATCCAGCAGCTGACCGAGTACTGGAAGGAGGGCTTTGACTGGCGGAAACAAGAAGCGCTGTTGAACCGCATGCCGCAGTTCATGACCAGCATTCCGGTAGACGGGTTCGAGACGTTAGATATCCACTTTGTACACCAAAAGAGCGAGGTAGACGCTGCGATTCCGCTGCTTTTCGTGCATGGGTGTAGGCTATTTATCCAGTTTTGCAATTTCTCAACGGCAATTAATACTAACCAGGCGGTTAGGGCCTGGTTCCTTTATCGAGGTCCAGAAGCTGCTTCCACTGCTGGTGAAGGGCGCCCCTAATTCTCCCGCCTTTCATGTCGTCGCTCCCTCATTGCCGAACTTTGGGTTCTCGCAGGGATCCAAGAAGGTGAGTCCGTGTTGGGACATCCGGCCGCTGGATCACTAAAACCGAATTGGCACTGACGATTGTCGTATGCACGCCAGAGAGGCTTTGGCCCGAATCAATACGCAGAAGTATGCCACAAGCTAATGTTAAACCTAGGCTACAACGAATATGGTAACGTTCCGCTTCTCTTCCTCCTCCCCCTCCTCCTCCTCCTCCTCCCCCCCCTTCTCCTCCTTCCCCCCTCCTTCCTCCCCTTTTTACTCTACCACGACTGACTAACACCCCACAGTCACCCAAGGCGGCGACTGGGGCTTCTTCATCAACCGCACAATCAGCCACCTCTACCCCACCCACTGCAAAGCCACGCACACCAACATGGTCTGGGCATCCCCCCCGACCCTAACCCGCCACCCAATGCTCACTCTCCAGCACCTCCTCACACCCCTCACCCCCGCCGAAAAAGCCGGCGCCTCACGCACCACCTGGTTCATGCAAGAAGGCTCCGGCTACCGCATGCTCCAATCCACCAAACCACAAACGCTCGCCTACGCACTCACCGACAGCCCAACCGCGCTCCTCGCGTGGATCTACGAAAAGCTGCACGACTGGACCGATGCCTACCCCTGGACACACGACGAAATCCTCACCTGGATATCCATCTACCAATTTTCGCGTGCAGGCCCGGCCGCCAGCATCCGCATCTACTACGAAATCGCGCACGCCACCAGCCCCGCCATGACGCTCTCCCAAGTCTCCCGCTACATCCCCACCGTCAAGCTCGGCCTCACCTACTTCCCACAGGAACTCATCCTCGTGCCCAAAACCTGGGGTCGCACCCTCGGCCCCATCGTATTCGAGGCCGAACACCCGCGCGGGGGCCACTTTGCCGCCTGGGAGCGCCCCGACGACCTCGCCCAGGACCTAAAAACCATGTTTGGCAAGACCGGCGGCGCCTTTTCCTGCGTCAAGGACAAGAACGGAATTGGATTGGTAGGGGGGGGAAGTTTCTGACTAATTTCCCCGGCCTAGCTCTCTCTTCTCCTCTCCTCTCGGGCGTACTTCATTAAGTAAAAAAAATTTTTACATTTCCACCTCTACGCCAAAAAAAAAAAACCAAACCAAAAACAAAAACTTCCCCGTACGAGAAAAACCCTCTTCGAGATAGATTCCAAACCACAAATAAAATAAAAAAAAACACCCGACATGACAAAACCCCCCTTCCCCTTCCCCTTCCCCTTCCCAATCCAATCCAATCCACCATCCCAGCCCCCACCCCCCAGTCCTCATGAAACCGGGGGATGATGTAAAAAAAAGAAAAAAGAAAAAAAAAAAAAACAAGACCAGAAACCCAAACACCTCCTTACCCCCCCCCTCCCCTGTCTCCTCCCCCCCTAGTCCCAGTCAGTTCACATATTTCCCCCCCCCCTTGGCGGGGGTACACAAGAAAAATTTAACTATTATTCATTATTCGTTTTAACCTCGGCACCTCGGTAGCGCGACCTCCCCTCCCTCCCCGGGGGGGCAACCTTGCAGGGGGGGGGAATTTGAAAAAAAAAAATTTTTGGTTCGAACATGTGGTTGAGGTTGAGGTGGTGGGCGCATACACGTGATGATGATGGATTGTTGATTGTTGTTGTTGTTGTTGTTGTTGTTGTCCGTTATTATGTATGTATGTAGTGTTATACATACGGGACGTTAGGCAAGACAATAACGGATAGCGACAGTGGGGGTGGGGGGGTGGGGAAACGTATAATTGAATAGAATTTTTGGTTTGGGGTTTGGGGGGCGGATTATGTATGGTGCAGTACATGGCGTCGTCTCTCGTGGGGGTGGGGGGATAGGGTAAGGGGAAAAAAAATAAAACAGTGGAAAAGAAGGAAACCCGTCTATGAAGATAAGTAAGTGAGAAAAAAAAAATGAGAAAGCCAAAAAGGAAAAAAGAAGAAAAAAATTCTATTCCCAGTTCTATCCCGCTAGTCCTTGTGCAATCACATCGTCCATATCAATTCCAAAGTCGCCATTGTGAATCGTAGTGTCTAGAAAGCTCATTCCACCGCCGTCCACAGCGCTGTCGTTCATCCAGTCCATGTCTAGCGTGAAGCCGCTACTCTCACCGTGCATACTAATAGGAGCGCCGTCGTCGTAGTGGCCGAAGAAGGGATCTGTTGGGTAGGAGGAGCAGGACGACGACGATGAGAAGGGGATGTGGAGGAACGAGTCAAGTGTCTCGTGGTGGGCTGGCTGCGTGAAAGGGTGGCGGGTGAGGGAGGGGGATGCGGGGACGGGGAGCGCAAGGTCGTGCATGTGCTGCGATGCGGAGGCTGTGGGGGGGTTAGAGCTGTCTTGGGGTTCGGAGTCCGGGGGAGTGGATGCGACAAAGGCTTCAAGTTTGGAGGCCATGAATTCGTCGGTTGATGCGTTCGAGGGGGCAACGTGGACGCTCTGTCCCTGGTCTGGCGGTGGTGTTAGCGCGTTTGTAAAGTCTAGGCCCGCGGTGCTAATGTCCATCCCTCTTCCCACGTCCGATAACCCCCCGATATCCACAGGTCTCTTGACCATATGCTGGACGTGTTGGTGGTGCCGATGGCGTCTCTGGTGATGTGCCTCGGACGAAGAAACAACCTGAATATTCGCCTTTCTAATCGCTGCCTCGAGGAAATGCGTCGCATAATCCGCGGCAGCGTAGTTCTCCCGCAGTCGGTGTATGACCTGCATGCACAGACTAAAGCCAAGAAGGCTCTCATTACGAATCTTTTCATCCAGAGACTTGATGTCTAGAAGGTGAATGATGATGGCTGGGAGTAGCACAGTAACCCCAGTCGTGGGGAGGTACTTGACAAGATCTAGCTCGCGAAGCTCCTTTCCAATTCTGGTGATCTGTGCAGCCGCACGCCGAACCTTGTTCCGCGAAATCTCGTGCAGTTCTGCACCGCCGTTGCGCGCTGGCCAAGCAGCTGGCGCAGAAGGGAGGACCTGTGGCCGATGTAGCGCGCTCAGCGTGGTATAATATACCATATGGAGTAGGGCACAATGAACAGTGAGAACCTCATCCACAGCACCAGGAATGGGAGTTTGGTAGGAGGCCTCTACAGGCAGTTCTTCGATCCACTTGCTCAGCTGGTCATCGCACGATCGGACCTCACACGTCTCTGCGCCTAGTTTCCGGGGAAGCAACATCATCGTTGTCGTCGTATTTCCCTCTGGGGTCAGGGCTCCTTGGTTGTTATTAAGGACCGAGTATTGAGCAGACAGCACATGACTGATACAGACGCAGAGCTTCGCCTTTTCGATACACATGATGGCTAGCTCGCGCTGCCTCACTGGGTCTCTTGCGAGCAGGCATTCCTGTGAAATGCAGGTTATGTTTGGGTTCAGTGAGGAAATCTCAAAGTCGTCCAAGGTCAGCATGGGCACATCATAGTCTTCGCTCTTTATCCGGGTAGGTCTCCGCATCCCTAGAGCGACCAGTCGATCCCGCATGAAACATGACCACCATATCCGCTTCCATAGTCTCTGTCTCTTATGGTCCATTTTAGACTTGCCAGGATTCCTGTGGAGGCCAATCGTGTGCGATAGGGATATGGCAACACCCATCCAGTGCCAGGTATCCTTTTGGTCGTCTGGAGTTTCATACCAGTAAGTCATGAGCAAAAGGGCTTGGACGAGTGCGATCCTATCGTGTTCATAGTCAAAGTCATAAAGAAGCTACAACGCGATCATCAGTAAACACACCATTTTGGGAAGATCTGTCAAAAATTGGTTCATTCTAACCCTAGTCTTCTGGAAGAAAACCTTCCTTGCCGCCTTCCGCGTTTTGTAACCAGCGTTCTCCAAATGGCTCATGTCCACAAAAGCGGTTCCAGCAAACATTACAGCTTGAAAAAGCAGAAGGCTGAGCTTCCCATTCCCACGCTCGACGATGCTGAGGAAGTCGTGCAGCTCCAACAGGGGCATGAACGGATGTACATATTCGAGGTAACTGCGCAGCAGCTCATTCCGAAGGCTTACTTCGGGGATCGTGAGAGCACCCTTCTTAGCCAGGTATTCGACATCATCCGGTGCTATCCGCACTGGCAGCGGCTTGATGTAGGCTGGCAGCAGGTGGCCTTCACCGCTGGCCTTTGAGAGGTAGTGCGCGGGGAGAAAGGAATTGTTGAAAGAAAGAGTTGGCGAGTGGTCGGTCAGCACTGGGAGAGACCCGCGGATTGGTGTAGCCAAGGGCCGATGGCTACTATCCTTGAAGCCGTAGTAGTGGCCTTGCGGTCGGTCTATTTAAGCATAAGTATTAGCCATTCGTCAAAAACATGAGACTCAAAAAGCCCCTTAGCCAGGGTCAAGATAAAGATTGATTTCTCCACGTACAAGCCAGATGGGGCACGTGCTGCTCCTCATGTTCTCTGTCAGATATGCCACCATCCAGAGAGAGCCGCGAAGTTGAGACGGGCGAGA
The DNA here is from genome assembly GCA_021527025.2 of Geoglossum cookeanum. Lineage (NCBI taxonomy): Eukaryota > Fungi > Ascomycota > Geoglossomycetes > Geoglossales > Geoglossaceae > Geoglossum > Geoglossum cookeanum. The sequence continues at coordinate 2,616 of JAJDFF020000239.1, read as the reverse complement.
GCCCAAGCTGTTGGTCTTCATGTGAATGCCCATGTGCAATGTCGCCATTGACACTTTTCGCTGCATCCGCATTGTTTTCCTGCGGCGACTTTCTCAATGCGTCCAGCTTTGCTCCCCAAAATTTCCTAGGGAAAAAAAAAAAAGGTGGTTAGAATCCCCCATATCTCGCGATGTTCGTACATGTTTGAACTCACTTTCTCCGCTTGCTCTCCGTCACAATGCATTCCACCTCGTCCAGCCTGCAGTTGGTGCACGGAGCGCCATGCTCGACGACATTGCAGCGCACCTTCCGAGCCCGACAGCACTGGCAGGCTTTGGACGCCCGCCGCTTGACCGGCCGGTTGGAATTGTTGCCGCCGCCGCCGCTGCTGCTATTGAACCCCGCCACCGAGGAGGTTCGCTTCTGCGACAACTCCTGGGTATCTGAGGCCGACGAGTCGGTCATGATGATGCGGCTTTGCACCTTTTGTCACCTTTTGCGGCGGAAAAGGAGCACGCAGCAGAGAGCAATAGAAGGCAGAGTGCTCAGAGCAGCTATTGGAGCAAGCGGGACATGTGCATGCGGGGGGGGGGGGAGCTGCGGACATTTTAAGTACAGAGGTCGAAGCACCAGCAGAGTTCCCACGGCACGACACTTGAAAGCAGTGGAAACAACTAGAGCAACTGCGCGCCAGGGAGCTTGTCCCGGGCACGCAAGGACTGGCATCTGATTTGGCGGTTGGCGAAAGACGCCCCGACGCCAACCCCGGGGCAGCCAGCCAACCACCAGAATGCCACTATCAGGTGTCTCTACCGGGAGCATGTAGATCGTCGGGGTTGCTCTGGCTGCCACGAAGCAGGGAAGGCCAGGGCGCTAGTCCCCAGACATCTCGTTCCGCGCACAGGCACCAACGACAGACGTCGCACAGCAGCCGGAGAACAGTCTCATCCCCATCTCGCCCTTCCCGTCCGCCGGCCCTTTCGGAGTAACACGGGATGAAGCCCACAGAAAGAAGACGTGTGTCGAGCACAGCGGCTCTGTCCAGGCGCCGCGGTTTTCGGAGCAGACTGGTAAAAGCAAGGTTGCAGAAGACGGTGTGCAGTACAGCAGCAACTACTGTATACGCCGCAGCGCTACAGCGGGAGGATGTAATAATGTACTCTGTACATGTACTTCGGGGGGTGTAGGTTAGCGTCTGCCAAGTACAATATACAGAGTGCGACAACATGTAACAGCAGCAGCAGAAGCAGAAGCCCGGCCCCACCACCACCACCACCACCACCAGGGCGCTGTACTGCACACGTGCCAGGCCGCCGGCAAATCATTGATCCTGGGACCGGAAACGCGCCATCCGCCTGCCCTTCCAGAACCAAGAGCGTCTCCATGGGCAGGGTATTATTGTTATTATTATTATCATTATTATCATTATTAAGTGCGTAAGTAATGCCACGGGCGAGTTGATTGAACCCAATCCCAATCCCAAGCGGAGAGCACGAGAGCACTTTATACCCTGGACACGTTTTGTGTGTGTGTGTGTGTATGTGTGTGTATGTGTGTGTATATGTGTGTGTATAGATATGTACCTGTACTGCACCTGTACTGTATCCGTCGGCCGCTGTGTGCACCATCACCACACGACCGGCCATGTACCGTAGCTCTCTGCTTGAAACCCGCCGAGGGGAGCCTGCGCAGTGAGCGGACTAGGCAAAAAGGCTGGGCGGGCGTTCTCTCTCTCTCGCTCTCTCTCTGTCTCTCTCCCCCCTCTGCTCGCCCTTACATGTATGTACAGTACATAGTCGCCCCATTGCCCGGGGCAGCCAGCCGGGATGATCGCAGACGCAGGCAAATACCAGGCGCACATTACAACTCTCTCTTTTTCTCTCTCTCTCTCTCTCTCTCTCTCTCTCACACCCACACCCTCCCCCCTCGGACAAACGGGGCGACAGAACCCACTACACTGGGCCCAGCTGCATCGCGTGTATGTATTGCATATACATATATATATATATATGTATATATATTTACATGCGTTATATATGTTATTTCGCGCAGGACATATGTTCTCTCAAGGAGCGAGTCAAGGAAGCCAAAGAGAGAAAAAAAAGAAAGAAAGGAAAAGGAAAAAAAAAGAAAAAGAAAAAAGATCTTCCCATCGCCCCTCCCCCCATCGCTACCAGACTTTCTTCCTCCTCGCTAACTCAATATCCCAAAGATCCAAAGATCCAACGATCCCACCAGACCTCCAAAACAGGAAACAGGCCACGCCCGGTGCCTAGATTTCCTTTCTTCTTCTTCCCCTCTCCCCCTCTCTCTCTCCCCCCCTTACATACATACATACATACATACACACATACAAACCCACCACACTTCTTCTTCTTCTTCTTCTTCTTCTTCTTCTTCCCCATCCCCACCCAAAATCCCCCCACTCCACCCACAACCCTTCACCTCCCCACCCACAAGGCAGAGAAAAAAAAAAAAAGAAAAACAAAAAATATTAAAGAAACAAGAAACAACCAAAAAAACTCAGCGCGAAATTGACGGGGGGGGGGGGGGGGGGAGGGGAAAAAGGGGCGGGCGGGCGCAAAGAGAAAGATGGGAAGAGGGGCGGGTGGGGAAAGGGGGTAGATCTGGGTGGG
>JAJDFF020000238.1:11604-51135 GCA_021527025.2 Geoglossum cookeanum | reverse complement strand
CGTTTTTCCGTAGTATGTATGCACACGAAGCAGAGCATTGAGCACCCTACCCACCGGCCCCGATACTCTCCACAGTACTCGAAGCCACTTAAGCGAAACTGACACAACTTATTTCACCGTCCTCCATATATGATATATAGTCTCATGGGCAACTTTTATAGCACTGGCACTGCTTGGAATAGCTTCAGATGTAGACAACCAAATAAGAACACGATGGAGGACATCATCAGGCAGGTATTGAGGCATTTAGAAGTTATTCTAGGAGTTTGATATCTAGACGTTGTGCGATGAGGCTCAAATCACGAGTCTCGATCAATTCAACACTTACAATAACTACCCGCCTCGCACACCATCACCAGTTACCAGAGGCACAGTCACCAGCCCTTAGTCATTATGACGCCCCATACCGTAACAGGAAGCCAATGGTAGAAGCCGGGAGCCATGTCTGAAGAATCCAACCAAGGGTATGTTATAAATCTATGCTATGGCACTAAGACTGTAACACTCGCTCGATCCCATTATGGGGTAGAATCTCGACCACTAAGGACCAAGACGCGGAGGATGCTCTCCGCAGCTGGGTCAGCATGTAGTAGTGACACGTTTCACAGCTGCCTCGTGCACCGGATATACTCTGTACTATCTATAGGAAAGAGAGTCATGGAGCGCCAGTGTGCGAAGGCTGATTGGTGGCGATTGGCTCGCATTTCGGAGACTGGAAATTTATGGACCCCACCCTCTTGTGAGCTCTTACTTCTTGAACCCAGAAAGTAGTAAACTGCATACTAGCTGGTCATGGGCGCTGACGACCTAAATGTAGCTTACTCACAGAAGTTTGGTGCGAATGTGGGGGCCGTTATACCGCGCCACCTCCATACCGCAGCGCCCTATTGCTAACGCATCGAGGCCACGGCAAGCCCCCCATTTGTGCAAGTCGCACCGTCAGAGTCACCCAAGTTCTTGTGCCTAGTATCGGTTCAACGTAGGCATTAAAGCTATGGACGATACAATGTTGCGTCAGCTCTTACCGGACGAGGCTTCTAAGGTGGGGCCGCCTGACAGATAAAGTGTTGCCATGTATATATACACAAGTTCCTCGGGCAGTATTGATCTTCGAAACAGACCACCGCAAATAATGAGTGTCGACGGACTTCCTTTAAAACGCTTCTGGCTCCGTGCTATCGCCTGCATGTTAGTCCCACCTTTGATTACCGGCTACTATATATGGACGTGGAATGCGTGGCTTCGACCGTCAAGCAATTCCTATGGGAGCAAGAACGCACGACCTCCCGATGCGCGCATGGTCAACTATTCGTGGTTTGTCATTGGTGCAGTCGCGCCAGAACTCTCAAAGTTTTGTCTAGCCGGAATAGAAGCCAGCATGCTGATGGATAGGAGGTGGGGCGCAAAAAACGCGGTGGAAATTATGTTGCATTGCGATAAAGGCTGGGCAGGTCTTGACGGATGGAAGGGACTTTTTGAGGTGATCCTCGGTATCTTCCACAGAAGGTGGAGATATCGTCGCCCCACAGCTCTTTGGACGACACTATTCACTCTGAGCACATTGTCCTTCGCCGGCTCCGTGCTCTCTGGCCTCTCTATGGAACTAGGAGACGCTGGGGGCTGGGTTGTAGGGACCACACCCGGAGTCGAGGTTTTGGGTCTCAACAGGACGAACGTAGACACAAGGAATGACCCCCTTGTGCTAAGCAAAGCGGTTTATCGGTGGGCATCTGCGATAAGTCCGCAACTTCCCCTGTCGGCGGCCCTTTATGCAAACGGGACTGGGTCGACGGCGCTGAATATTAACGTCTCAACACGGAACAATCTGCCTATGGCTCTAGGATCACCTATTTTCCTCGCACCTCAAGCCATTCAGCCCCTCACAGGTTCTGCAGATGGATTGCTCATTCAGTATAATTGTTCGATCGTCAGAAATGCCGATGACTTCACAATACTTAAAATGCGCAACCACTCAGCTACCGGCTGGCCTGGTCGCCGAACGGACAACCTCTTCTACGATGTCAGCAACAGTAGTTCGATTTTCGCATTAAACGCTACAAAACCTTCGCGGTTGTGGGAAGTTGGTAACATTAATGCATATGCTTTAATAGGGGTGGATGTTCGTTTCGATAGACTCCGCAATTATACTTATCCCACGACAATAAATCCATCCGGTCGTCAAGAGCATGTTCTGGAATACTTGCTTTGGCAAAGTGCGGAAACTTTAAGCGGAATTGTTGTCAAAGGTGTCCAGCAACCAATCGACAAACTGGGAGGGGAGTACAAGGACAGGAGGGGGAGGCCGATGTCAGCAATAGGGACCCGGTGTACGTCTTCATCCGCGTTTGTGAACGCCGAGATTGATGGGTTGGCTGGCACATTCACCGACGTCCAATACAAAGTTCCTAAGATGAGCTTGCAAGGGTTCGGAATACCTCGGCTTGAGATCGGCACTCCTCTAGTGGTCTTGAACCTCACCAGCTTTTCTCCATATTCCTGGGCTTCAAACGATACACGGTGGCTCTACAACCTGCTGACTACTGCCGAAATCCCACCCACATTGACTGAAGACGGAGCTGGGATTTTCGAATATACTAGTCTCCTTCAAGCCGAAGACCTCCAAGCTGCTTTGACAAAAGCATATCAAACATATGCCCTCCAATTAATGTATGACGGCCAGGAATCGTCCAAGTTCAACTACTTCCACACGAACCTTACCGCCGCCCGGCCTGCCAAAACTCTTAAGGTTGGGAAAGTCCCCCCTTTATTGATCTTGACCTTGCTATTGCTTTGGACCCTTGGGTGCTCTATCCTCGGAGCATGTTATGCCTTCAAAAAACGCTGGGCCGAAACGCTCGATGGCTACTCTCTATTTTGCTTCGGCACAGACGTTCCGTGTCACGAAAAGGACTTGATTGTCTGCATGGCTGACTACAAACAGAGCAAAGTAATGAGCGCTATTCCAGGCCTGATAGGAGACTCACGGCCTGAATTATCTCCGGGGCGTATTTCTCTGGTCCCAAGAATGGCGAGACATGTTGCTCGGGCGTCGAAGAAGTACAACTAGGATAAAGATATCTGATATAAGTTTTCTTGAACTAGAATGGGAATATGGAAGCCTTGCTGCTTTTTTTATATAGCCTGAGGGAGGAAGCGCCAGGATAGGAAGGAGGACGTTCTATAGACGGGTTACTTTGTGGGGAACGATGTTTAGAAAAGCCCACCAAATAAACCTTAGCAGATATTAGCAGTACACCAACCATATGTTTTCAACAAGGAATCGCCATCTGCTTCCCGAACTAGGCATCTTGAAATCAACCTTTACACGAGAGCTCGTTGTAAAATCTCCCCTCGACCTACCACAACGCAGCGAATGGGTATTGTGGAACTAGTTTCTTAGCCAGGGGGCGAGCTAAAGCTCGTCCCACCTGCCGTCTTTCCTTCATCATTCTTTCTATATACCTACCAACAGCCAAGAATGAACTCCACACTACTATTGTCACAACTCCATACCATCACTATGAATGCAATTCAAGAAAAGTGCATGATTTTGGTTGTATGTACATACATACATACATACATATAACGGCAAAAAAATTTTTTTCAACATTTTCACATCTACAGTAGGCTGTGCATTCTCTCAATGCAACCACACTTGGACTCTATGAAAATTTGTCTAGACTTGACACAGCTTTGCTAGAGCAACAACTTTCTAATTGATGGAAAGTCGCTAGCATTTGCCATTAATTAGTTGTATACTTGTGTCAGATACTTGTGGCTAGTCCATAGGTGGCGGCGTGCCGAGTTTCTTTTGCGACGTATTGGCCCCAATGGTATGTATGTACGACAGAAAACTTTTTTTCCCTCGCGAGGCCTCAGATGGATACACTGCGTTCGCACTCCTATAGAGCATGGGGACCATAGTGTTCGCTCTCGTCTATTAAGAATTAACTAGTTAAAGTAGTTTAGTCAACGTCTCATTGCTGCGTTTCAAATCTAAAAAATCCTGACAAAATAGGCGGAGATGCTATGCTAACGGGAATGACTGATCATCTATTGTTGAACTCCCTACTCGAATACCACGATTCAAGCGTCAGTAGGGCCAACTTGTGATCTCCATCAGCCGCCAACTGGCGCGCCATATAGCCTTCTTTGCTGGTAGCCTTACTGTCGGCTTCGTATACGAGCAGGAGCTTTATCACCGTATCGTTTCCGCATTTGGCTGCCCAGTGGAGGGCCGTCTCTCCGTCAGTGTCCGTCGTATCCACGTCGGCCGCTCCCTTCCCGACGAGCAGTCGCACAACCACGTCGTACCCGTATCCGGCCGCCCAGTGCAACGGCGTCCCCCCGCCGAATGCCTTGGCCTCCACGTCTGCTCCGTGTTCAAGCAGCTGCTGCACTACGGAATGATGGTTGCCTCTAGCCGCGAGGTGAAGCGCCGGTGGGGAGAGTGGCTGGCCTGCACCGGGATTGACTGAGTTCGGTAGGGGGGTTGCTGGGTTGGGAAGTGGGACCGGCTTTTCAAGAGTTCTCTTCTCCTTCGGCTCTTGTAAGAACAACTATAATGATTGCGGTCTTTTTCTAAGGTTTAATTTCAGTTATATTAAATCCCTATAGGGGCTCCGTGTTGTGGAGGCAGATTCTGAGCCCGGGCAGCTAGCTAGAATTCTTGGCGCGGGTAGCTTACCTACCTCGCTGCCGCTCGTTTTTCCGTAGTATAGGCACGCACGAACGAGAGCATTGAGCATACTACTCGCCGGCACCGATACTCTCCACAGTATTGTGGAGGTGAGAGCTATGAGTTCGAATCCTTGGCGAGGTCTTGGCGCGGAGAACAGAGGTCGTCCACCCCCTCAGCCTTCCTGCTGCTGCAGGATGATGAGACCTAATACCTGCCTAGTCTCTCGCTGACTTACTGCTCTTCGACCCGGTTTATCATACTATGGATCCCCTCAGTATTACTGCTAGCATCATCGCTATCCTACAGCTCACGAACAAGGTGATTGAGTATCTGAATGGGGTTAAAGACGCTCCGAGGGATCGCGCTCAATGTGCTATTGAGGCATCAAATCTCTACAATCTCCTTATTACATTAAGATACCGTCTAGAAGAGGGAGCCTCTAATGAGTCATGGAATACAACAGTTCGGGCACTTGGTGTGAAAGGTGGCCCACTTGATCAGTACAAGCTTATGTTGGAGCGATTGCAGACTAAGATAATAAAACAAGGGGGAATGAATAAGGTGGGCCAGTTCCTACTGTGGAAGTCTATCAAAGAGGAAGTTATAGAGACATTGGCAAGAATTGAACGCTTGAAAACGCTTGTGCAGATTGCACTAGAAATGGACCACTTGTTAGTCTCCTTGTGCGACAGAAGATATATCTGCTTATCTTTATAGTAAACTTTCTCAAGCAATTGAGAAGAGCGTCAATGCAATTCAGCAAGACCAAAACCGTCACCAGCACGATGAAATCTTAGAGTGGATTTCTCTAGCCGACTTTCCAGCCCAACAGTCCGATTTTATCGCCAGGAGACAAGAAGGAACTGGCCTATGGTTCCTTGACTCTACTGAATTTACCGAGTGGGTTCGCGGATCGAAAAAGACTCTCTTCTGTCCTGGTATTCCCGGAGCCGGCAAGACAATGATTGCGGCGATCACGATTGACTACCTTCTACAAACTGTGCAAAGCAACAATATCGGAGTGGCTTATCTATATTGCAACTACAAAGCGCGAGCATACCAGAACACTGCCAGTCTACTCGCCGCCATCCTAAAGCAGCTAGTTCAGGCTCGACCATCTATAACGGAGCCTGTAGCGCGTCTTTACGATTACCATACTAGCCGAAGGACAAGGCCATCGCTCGAAGAAATTTTGAATGCTTTGCAATCTATACTTACCAATTATTCTAGTGTATATCTTGTGATCGATGCCTTTGATGAATGTTCAGGCGATAAAGGCATACGAAGTGAACTTCTTAACAAGCTCTATACTTTGCAATCTGAAACAGACTTGCAGCTTATGGTTACTTCACGCTTTATTCCGGAGATAGCAAAAGAGTTAAAGTCGGCACTAATGCTGGAAGTGCGAGCAAGTGGGGCAGATGTGAGGCGGTTCGTAATGGGCCAGATGTATCGGCTGCCCAACTGCGTCCAACGTGACGACGTGCTGCAGGTAATGGTGCAGGAGAAACTAGTCGAAGCAGTAGATGGGATGTTAGTATATTGTATCCATTTAGAGAATACTACAAGCTTATGGCTTTCCTAGGTTCCTTCTCGCTCGTCTCCATTTCGACTCCCTTCTGGACAAAAACACAAAGAAGAAAGTCCAGTCTGCGCTCAACAAACTCTCGAAAGGCTCTGCAGCGCTCGGCCAGGCATATGATGAAGCGATTAAAAGAATTGAGGGTCAACTACCTGGGAAGAGTATTCTAGCGAAGAGTGTTCTTTCCTGGATCACATATGCGAAGAGACCACTTACAACTGAGGAGCTATGCAATGCATTAGCAGTGGAGCTAGGTGAAGAAGAACTAGATCCCGACAACATTCCGGATGTCGAAGACCTTGTTTCAGTCTGCGCTGGCCTGGTTACTGTAGACCGGGAGAGTAACGTCATCCGCCTGGTACACTACACAGTACAAGAATACTTTGAACAGATTCGAGAGAAGTGGAATCCTCGTGCACAGCTGGACATGGCGTTGACGTGTTTGACTTACCTCTCCTTCAGAACCTTTAGATGTGGCAGCTCTTCCACCAACAAAGACTTCGAGAGCAGGCTGAAGCAGAATGCATTCTTGGACTATGCTGCTCGGCATTGGGGACATCACGTACTAACAGTTCAAGACGAGGTGTGCGAACTAGCGTGTTCATTTCTTCGGTGCGGCAGCTTGGTTTCCTGTGCTGGACAGGCGATGTCAATTTCAGCCTACAAATATGGCAATTATACTGCATGTTATTTGAGAAAAACATCAGGCTTACACTTGACGGCGCAATTTGGGCTGCTTTGTTTAACAAAAAGGCTCCTATCTATATTAGGAGATACTGCAGTCTTAACAAACTCGGAGGACATCTATGGTCGGACTCCGCTGCTGTTGGCGGCAGAGTATGGACATAGTGCAGTAGTGAAGCTGCTGCTCGACAAGGGTGCCGACCTCAATGCACAAGATCTATTCTGTAACAACGCACTCTATACAGCTTCCGGCAGAGGCTACGAGCAGATCGTGGAGCTCCTGCTCGACAAGGGCGCCAACGTCAATGCGCAGAGTAAATGGTTTGGAAATGCACTTTATGTGGCATCGGGTGGAGGCTATGAGCAGATTGTGAAGCTGCTGCTCGATAAGGGCGCTGATGTCAACGCGCAAGGTGGGAAGCACGGCAGCGCACTCCAGGCGGCTTCACACGGAGGCCATGAGCAGATTGCAAAACTACTGCTTGACAAGGGCGCCGATGTCAACGCGCAAGATGGGGGGTACGGCGGCGCACTCCAGGCGGCTTCATACGGAGGCCATGAGCAGATCGCGAAACTGCTGCTCGACAGGGGCGCCGACGTCAACGCGCAACATGAAGAGTACTGCAGCGCACTCCAGGCAGCTTCATACGCAGGCCATGCGCAGATCGTGAAACTGCTGCTCGACAGAGGCGCCGACGTCAACGCGCAAGATAGAGAGTACTGCAGCGCACTCCAGGCAGCTTCGTGCCGAGGTTATGAGCAGATTGTGAAACTGCTGCTCGACAAGGGCGCTGACATCAACGCAAAAGGTGGAAGAGGTTATGGTAGTGCACTCTGGGAAGCTACAATCGAAGGTCATGAGCAGATCGTGAAGTTATTACTTGACAAGGGTGCCAATGGCAATGCTAAAGTCCTTTTTCACACGCAGAAATGATAATATAATATCTTTATTTCTATAATCTCTATTTCATAGAGAGTGCTTCACTTCTATGGTATTCCAGGGGGGGCTTAATCATACATACTATAAGGCTCTAATCAGAACTACGCTAGCAGGCCGACACGCACCAACTACAGGGTTGTGACAATGACAGAAGGCTGGCTGTAGCTGTGGCTTTGATGGGTGCTGTTGTTGTGCGAAGGCGGGCTTTTCAGCTGCTGTAATAGATCCGGGTTTGAAATACTCAAGTTGGTCAACCCCCCGCTACTTCTCAATCAGACTTTGTGTTCTTTGGACACCAAAAACATCCAAAACCCAGCATCGACATTGGCTGGACTTCTGATTTGTCTGTGGATATTTTGTGATGAGGATCCTGCTATACCCCCTACATATGTGTTATTATTGGTGTTGGGGTAAGTGATTCGAACACTCGATAATATATACCAAAAATTCTATAGAGTTAATGACCGTATGCGTTACAACCTTGATCTGTTGGCCAACAACAACATCTATATATCCACATCTACCCATGGAAGGATCGCCGGTCAAGAAAGACGGTTCGCCGTGTAGATGATTCCGCACGGCTTAACGGTGTTGTTGTTCTTAATCTTCATAGTTGTGGAGGGTATGGGGGCTGATGAATCGATTAGAGCGGAATTGGAGGGGGGAGGAGGAGGAGCTTTGCAGGTACTTGTGCTGCCGAAAGAAAACAAAAGACAAAAAAAAAAGACAAACCGCTGGTTTTGGATAGATGAGTGATACCGTCCGATTTAAAAGCTGACGAGCGGGTTATGAACGAGACCCAATTGGCGCGAGTTTTGGAGTGGGTATGGATGGCTGTGGATTGCTATATCCACTGGAGCAGGATTGGAGTTGTTTCTGGTGTCTTGTGGGCGTCGGTCGGCTTTGGGCTGGTGGATTCATAGGGGGGTGGTGATGATGATGATGATGGCTCTTTCAAAAAAAAAAAAAAAAAAAAAAAACAAACAAGAAATCCCCCCCCCCCCCCTTTCAAGCTTGTCTTCAATACTGTGGAGAGTTATCGGGGCCGGTGGGTAGAATGCTCTATTCTGCCCGCGTTGGTTACGAACGTAACACACACAGAGGAAAAACAAGAGGAGGTGGCCGCGAGGTAAGTAGGTAAGCTAGCTAGCTAGCTAACTGCCTGGGGCTCAGAATCTGCCTCCACAATACATAACATACCCGCCCCCGGACCCACAACACAACGCCAACACCACAACACCACCACCACCCCTTCCAGACAGCTCAACCCAGCAACAACAACAACAACAACAACCAGCGAGCTCAAACACGTACCTCGGATCCCACACATTATCTCCTTTTTATCCTTTTATTTATTTTTTTATTTCTCCTCCAGAAATTCGCAGTTATATAGCAAGTAACCTACGCAACACCACGCCACCAAGTTCAGGGGTTATGATATAAGGCACTAGCCAGGATGTGCCGCCATCATTATAACCCAACGCAACTCGTACAGGTTTGGTTGGAGTTGGTGTTAGTGCATGTCTTTTTTATTGTGATTGTCATTCGTCCCTCACTAACAAAAATTATTATTACTATTATTATTATTATTATTAAAAAAAAATATTTACATTCTAGAGAGGGAAAGAAAACACTCCATGCAAAGTTCTAGAACCGTTGCTCTGGAATTTGATTATGGGAGTTTTTTTTTTTTTTCTTTTGGTTGTGGTGGGGATTTTTTTTTTTTTTTTGGCTCTGCGGGGCAACTTCTTCGTGGTCGGATATGTTAGAGTATTCTTCCAATGTTCGTTTCTTTGCGGTGCTAAATCAAGGCATATCAAACCCCCCTCTACGATTTCCCCCTGGCTGGTAGTCTTAGTGTTTATCCGAATTAAAGAAGAAAAGGATTGAAAGTGGAAAAAAAATTGCTCGAGGTGAGCTGGAAGGCTGAAAGCTGGGATGCATATATGCTCTTGTGTACCGTTTCCTTGGGGTCAAGTCATTCCAAATTGCATGCTCTGCTACCCTAGAGAACTGATTGAAATAATTCTCAAAGCATTAGAACACTGGGATTTGCTGCTAAAGATGTCATCCTAATCCCTCTGGCTGCATTATCCAACGTAGCTATGCTACCCATTTAGTCTCTCGCTGCTGACTCCATCTCTAAAAGTCGTCGTAACCAATATCTCCCACATGATCCACTAGTCTCACTAAAAGCACCTTGCCACGGTCCTCGCAACACAACCTTGGCTCCCACCTCTCCTCGGCGATGGCATCCTCAATAGATGCCTCGCAGAAGATAGGGATCTGACTCACCGGCTGGATGGCTTCCTAGAGAACGGCGGAGCTACTGCCACTTAGGAGTTCGTTGCAGGGCCGCAACTACATGCCATCATTCAGCTGCGCTAAAAAGCTTAACAGCAGCTGATACTGTCCCTTGATGTGACTCCGTATACAGTCGTTGAAAAGCTAACAGTCTTACTATGTTATGGCCTTCTCTCCCTCTTCTTCGTGTACTCGGGGTGTAGGGGTAAGTCTCTGCCCACCTCCCATACTAGTTTGTGTGTAGGTGGGCAGAGACTAACCCACACACCCCAAGCACATCTTCACCTTTAATATCCATCGCTCATTTAACCTTCCTAACGATTCACCAACAGGTTTCTGCCTAGAGACTCGAAGCCACCCATTGCTTTCGCCGGATTCGAAATATAAATCCTAGCGATTTTGATAAACTTTCTCTCATGACGTTGTAATTACGTCCTTGCGAAATCGCCACAATGTGGGGTTGCGGGGTTGTCTAACCTGCACGGATCACCTCACTTGAAGTCTGAACATATAGTGGCGGGTGACGGGAAGTATTTGCTAGTAGGATCCTCCGGAACCTTTGTGACTGCGTAACTTCAGTCACCAAACAAGTGCGTAGCAGGCAGGTCGCTACACTAGTATATATAGTTAGCTTTATAGATCTTCTAGAGGCTAAACGGAGAGGTATACAAGACTTACAAATATTGTGGTGGTGGGTGGGGAAGTTGGTAGTATTCTTAATGTTCCTCTCTGGAGCTCCAGCACTCGCAGATCTAGCTCCTCCGCCTCCTTCAACCGGCCTTGCTGTGAGTACGTTGATGCCAGGTTGCCCATCGTGCGCAGCGTGTCGGGGTGTTCCTCCCCGAGCACCTCCTTCCGGAGGTCCAGCACTCGTAGACCCAACTCCTCCGCCTCCTTTAATAGGCCTTGCTGTGAGTACGTTGACACCAGGGTGACCATCGCGAACAGTGTGTCGGGGTGCTTCTCCCCGAGGACCTCCTTTCGGAGCTCCAGCACTCGCAGACCCAACTCCTCCGCCTCCTTCAACAGGCCTTGCTGTGAGTACGTTGATGCCAGGGTGACCATCGCGAACAGTGTGTCGGGGTGCTTCTCCCCGAGCACCTCCTTTCGGAGGTCCAGCACTCGCAGACCCAACTCCTCCGCCTCCTTCAACAGGCCTTGCTGTGAGTACGTTGATGCCAGTTTGCCCATCGTGGACAGCGTGTCGGGGTGCTTCTCCCCGAGGACCTTCTTCTGGAGCTCCAACACTCGCAGATTCAACTCCTCCACCTCCTTAAACCGGCCTTGCTGTGAGTAAGTTGATGCCAGGTTGCCCATCGTGCGCAGTGTGTCGGGGTGCTCCTCCCCGAGCACCTCCTTCCGGAGCTCTAGCACTCGCAGATGCAGCTCCTCCGCCTCCTTCGAACGGCCTTGCCGCCAGTATGTCGACGCCAGGTTGCCCATCGCGAGCAGTGCGTAGGGGTGCTTCTCCCCGAGCACCTCCTTCTGGAGCTCCAGTACTCGCAGACCCAACTTCTCTGCCTCCTTCAACCGGCCTTGCTGTGAGTACGTTGATGCCAGGGTGACCATTGCAAACAGTGTGTCGGGGTGCTTCTCCCCGAGCACCTCCTTTCGGAGGTCCAGCACACGCAGACCCAACTCATCCGCCTCCTTCAACAGGCCTTGCTGTGAGTACGTTGATGCCAGTTTGCCCATCGTGGACAGCGTGTCGGGGTGCTTCTCCCCGAGGACCTTCTTCTGGAGCTCCAACACTCGCAGATTCAACTCCTCCACCTCCTTAAACCGGCCTTGCTGTGAGTAAGTTGATGCCAGGTTGCCCATCGTGCGCAGTGTGTCGGGGTGCTCCTCCCCGAGCACCTCCTTCCGGAGCTCTAGCACTCGCAGATGCAGCTCCTCCGCCTCCTTCGAACGGCCTTGCTGCCAGTATGTCGATGCCAGGTTGCCCATCGCGAACAGTGTGTAGGGGTGCTTCTCCCCGAGCACCTCCTTCCGGAGCTCCAGTACTCGCAGATGCAGCTCCTCTGCCTCCCTCGACCGGCCTTGCTGCCAGTACGTTGACGCCAGGTCTCCCATCGAGAGCAGTGTGTCGGGGTGCTTCTCCCCGAGCACCTCTTTCTGGAGCTCCAGTACTCGCAGATCCAGCTCCTCTGCCTCCTTCAACCGGCCTTGCTGCCAGTAGGTCGACGCCAGGTCTCCCATCGAGAGCAGCGTGTCGGGGTGCTTCTCCCCAAGCACCTCCTTCTGGAGCTCCAACACTCGCAGACCCAGCTCCTCTGCCTCCTTTAACCGGCCTTGCTGGAGGTATGTTGACGCCAGACTCGCTAAAGTGGACAGCGTGTCGGGGTGCTTCTCCCCGAGCATCTCCTTCTGGAGCTCCAGTACTCGCAGACCCAGCTCCTCTGCCTCCTTCAACCGGCCTTGCTGCCAGTACGTTGACGCCAGGTCTCCCATCGCCCGCAGCGTGTCGGGATGCTTCTCCCCGAGCACCTCCTTCTGGGGCTCTAGCACTCGCAGACACAGCTCCTCTGCCTCCTTCAACCGGCCCTGCCGCCGGTATGTTGACGCCAGACTTGCCAAAGTGGACAGTGTGTCAGGGTGCTTCTCCCCGAGTACCTCCTTCTTGGTTTCTAGCACCCGTAGATTCAGCTCCTCTACCTCTTTCCAACTGCCCTGTTGGTTGAGATATAAAGACAATTTTGTTAAAAGCTTAGCAGTGAGATGCGTGTGCTGCTCCATTTCCGGCAGCGTGAAAGCCTTTAGTGAGTGAGATAGATATGTCTTCCATCGATCCCATGTGCCACGCGTCCCATCGGGGAAGGCCTCATCCATGATGCGGATGGCCATTTCTGAGAATAGTCGTTGCTCTGCTTTCTTTTCTGGCGATTCGAGAGATCGCCTCGTTGCTAGTTGCACAAGCCTATGCGACTCGTAGCTGGGTAGGACCTGTCCCAGCGCAACTCGGGTCTGGAGGAATGAAAAATCTCTGAGTCGACTGACCGCTATGAGGATGTCGTATTCCTCTACACCTGCGCCAGCTGCTGCACGTATGAGCTCGAAGGGAATGTCTTGGTTGTCAAAAAAAGCGATGGTGTGCAGGATTTTGTATGCACATGCATTCTCCTTGGCAATCTGCTCCATTGAGATGAGCCAAGTCTGCATGACACTGTTGGGAACATCCGATTCTCGATAGCGATCGATATAGGGCTCATCCAACAGTCTTGGTAGATCCACTGTTGACTTCAACATCTTCACGTAGGTCTCGACGGTAATATCCGTTTTTCTGATGAATGAAGTTGCCTGGGCGATGGCTAACGGGAGTCCCTCAAGAATATCAAGCAGTTCATCTTCAGATTCAGAAGACCTTGCATTTACATTGGAGTGGCTGAGGCTTCGAAATAATGTCAATGCATCTGTATGACCCATTTTCCTGACCTCGATGCCTTGTTCAACGTTAACAAGGCTGCCGACAATACTCTTATCTCGAGACGTCCATAGAATTGTGCCCGTCCCGCCTCTTGGAACAAAGCGAAGGAGTTCATGCCTATGCATATCACCGAGACCGGGGTGGTCGGCATGCGTCTTGAAAAGGGGGAGGTAATCGGCGTTGTCCAAAACTAGTAACCAGTTGTCTTGCCTTTCTATCCATAGTCGAACTGCATTCAATAATTCTTCTCCCCTCACATCCAAAGACAATTCGGCTAATTTCGCAATCTCGGCATAGCTCTGAGAAAATCTTGCAGCATTGCTAGCATGTACCCAGAATACTGAGCATGAAGTGCTCTCCCGGCGTCGGTGGGCGTACTCAAGCGCAATCTGCGTTTTACTGTAGACGCTCAGTCATGTATCAACGAGTTGGATCGGTGGCAAGGATGGATTGTCAAGGCCCTTACCCAGCTCCGCCAATTCCCCAAATGGCAGCTGTCTGGCGATCCTGGATCGGGGGTAGCTTCTGGTCCAGCTCGTGAAAGATGAAATCTCGAGGCACCATGTCCCTATTCCGTTCAAATGGAATAACTTTACTTGTGACTCTCCTACGTCTGGGCGTCGGTAGTTGACTACTCCAAATGGTAGTGGAGCTGGCCCACCGGTTTTCCGTGTGCCGTGGGTGCCCT
The DNA here is from genome assembly GCA_021527025.2 of Geoglossum cookeanum. Classification (NCBI taxonomy): domain Eukaryota; kingdom Fungi; phylum Ascomycota; class Geoglossomycetes; order Geoglossales; family Geoglossaceae; genus Geoglossum; species Geoglossum cookeanum. The sequence continues at coordinate 36,832 of JAJDFF020000238.1, read as the reverse complement.
GTGCAGCTGACCCAACGAACATTAGCAAAGCCCCCGTTTGCTGGTAGCAATGATATCTAGCAAAAGGGAAAATTTTTCCATTTTAGGGAGAATGTCACCAAACCTGTTGCTTGCTTTATCCTGTCGGTGGCGTCCGTAGCCACCTCCTCAAGGACATTCCGCACTGCTTTATAGTTATGGCTGGACTCGCTTGCAAAGCGACATATCTCGCGATGATCACAACCTTGCATCGGGATGATATGTTCATTCGGTATACCCATTATAGCACTTTGGTCATCGACAACCTGGGTTTGCCACTGGTCAGGGAAAAGGGTTCTCAAAAACAATCGAGCTATGTACGGTGACAGCAGACCCTTTCACTGAATGGAGGCGTTGCCTTTTGCTCAACGAATGATACAATCCTCATGCTTGCAACCTGAGTGCGGAAGGCCGTTGAAATTTCCCCTAGCTCTTTCGAACCCTTGGCAAGTGATCTCAGGAGATCTGGCCTCATGAAGCCAGTGAACCAGGATGTCCCTATGCGGGCGATATTTGCTAGCACTTTCGGGAGTTCTGTTGTTGACGAACCGCGGTGGGGAGTGCCCAGAAAGAGTATGGCGGTGGTTGACTCACGGATATTAATAAAATGCTCGGGTTCAAGAGCCGCGATTATCAATGCCTGGAGAAGGTGTTAGTGACAAACCTCTGGGGGTCCCTGTAGTCGAGTACGTACCTTCTTGACAACTATACCTCCCATGCTGTGGCAGACAAATATAATTGACCGGTGTCTTTCCTGTCGAGGCATGAGCACAAGCCGCAAAACTAGCATTGAACTGGATATCGAATATTGTTTAGCTGCCCCTACCTCTCTCGATTTCCTTGCGCCGGTCAGAGCTACTAGGAGAGATCGAGCAAAGTCGCCCAGCCCTCCGGTAGAAAGCGTAAAGGCGACCTTCGACTCATATCCGAAGGTGAAGATCCTGGCCCCCGGGAGATGGCCCGGAAGGAAATCGCGGATCCAGCACACACCATCCTCATGAGTCCAGGTCGTGAGAGGATGGCCATTGATACCATGGATGGCGACAATGTCAACCTCCAATGGGGTTTGATCCTTCGACCCCGGGGCATCAGGCCCCAGGGCAGGGTTGAGATGAGTGAGGCCAAGACTTCCGTCGTCTTCAGCACTTGGGCTAGGTGCGCACCCTCGACGAAAGACCGACGATGTCATGGCTTCGAGAAGAGCGCCAAGGTGGGAGGGCAGCCTGTCCGACGAAACGCTCGGACAAGGCTTCCAGATAAAGCACTTGGGCTTGAGGGCGGAAAGTTGGTCAACCGGAGCGATTTCGAGGCTGAAATTCAACGTAGCAGGGAAAACGCCAAGAATACTCATCTTATCCACACCTCGTTGCAGAAGTACCCCACACAATGCCCGACCCTCGGTATCGTGAGCCCCCGTAAGATAGCCCCAGAACTGCTGGATCTACCACACCTTTTGTAGAAATCATTCGTTGCCTCATCGTTATCACCGCTGACTATATCTCGTTCCGGGCGAGTGGACGGTAGAGACTTGACTCCCTCTCTCTGCAGGTTCCTTTCATGTAACTCCAGCCTTGTGTCTTTTGTCCTTGTGCCCTTTGGAGCGACGCCCCAATGCATTGGCTAGAGATTCGTTCTGCATACTGCATAACGCACTCCACTAGCGAGTCGTAAATACCTGCGAGTCGTAAATTTCACGGTAAAGTACCACCACAATAAAACTTGTAGGTAAAGATACATCTGCAACAAATGTTTTAAATGGAAAAGGTTAAATCAACCTACAATAGAGGGTATAAATAGGGATATGTAGGAGAGTACTGTATAGTTGTGCCATAGAAATTCGGCTTATTGAGACGTCAATGTTTCGATTTCACATAGTTTTCGTACGGAAATTTACGACTCGCCAAGTACATACTGCAGAGCCTCCTCTTCTGGTGTTGAAGGTCACGTTTTCTCGGGTCGCTTACGTGACTTAGCGTGCAATCTGAACCAAAACAAACGGCTACTTCGGGCTACTGGACTTCCCTCCGCAGTCCAACCCACACACCGACCGATAATTCATCGACAACACCAGCTGGCCCCCATCGCCTGGGGACTCACCGACACCCGACGTATCTCGCGTTTTAGCTGATATGCGCGTCTGCATCTGATCTTGCCCTTTGCCCTCTTAGTTTATTCACCCATCTCCGTGAGCGTGTTGTTTTGGTCCCCAGCATGGCTACCGTTCGGTCGAGGGCGCTCTTGCCGGTGGGATCCTCCCAGTGGATTGCTAGCGAACGCGATTCTGCGCGTCAGTTCACCGATGCAGAAGTGGATGAATTTTCATTCTCCGCGCGGAATGAGATGGATTGGCTTAACGAGCATATGACCGATATCTTCAGTAGGCAGCAATTGGATGTCGCTGAGGTTTTCAAAACCCCGGGGAAGTTGCGCGGCAAGACCCCTCGGACGGTGAGGAAGCGAAATCCGCTGGAGGAGCGGGCGGTAAGTCTCCCTTGAAGGGTTTATTGTGATTTCTGCTCACTCCTCCGTTCTAGCCTCTCACAGATATATTCGCAAATCCGGGGGCCGCCCCCAGCCCACCACACGAGAATCAGTTCTATCAGCAGATCAGCCACATACAGGTTGCGGAGGACCCGCAGTGCCCGGCCCAGGAAAATGCAGTCAAAACGACCACAGGCAAGGCTTTTCGAGAAGGGAAGCAGAATACCGACTCTGGATATCACGGTATGTCATCAGACGATATGGATCTCGACGAAGCACCTGGTCATAGCATGGATCCCGTCGATATTGCGACTTTCAACAACACTAGGCTCAATGCTAGCGAATCAAGTACTCAAAGAACCACGGACGAGCGTAGGACGACAGAGGGTTCTTTCCATTCGGCTCCGGAGGAGCTTGACAACAAGATCGAAACACTGGGGCCTATGAATGGAGTCAGTGCTGTCAGCGCTGCCGCCAAGGTTGGCAAGGCTGGGCAAACCGCACTACATCCCCAGGACCTGTCGCCCGAGCAAGTTAATGAACACCGTTATCCAACTACCTCACCAAACCGAATACCACCGGCAGAGGCCGCCTTCGTAGCGAGTCCTGCTGTGTCCATCTCGGAGCGTGAACATGCATCTCTCCTAGAATCACAACATGAGGACGTAGAATCGAGAACGCCTTCGGATGGATCTAGTCCAGTACGACCCTTTATGAGAAAGAATAGCTTGAAACTTCCATCACTTCCGGCTCGTGAACCTATGGCAACAAAGAGAAGCATTGGAGCACGCGCGTCACGAACAAGTCATTTGGATCAACTCAGAGCCAATGGGCCATCACTAGCAGGTTATCAAGGAAGGCAGACTGGAGGCAAGGGATCGGGCAGTTCCCAGCATGGCAGTAAAGGGCCCGATGGAGATGAGCATCATGCTGACGGAGATCTACATGGGCGTGGCCAACTTGAAGATGCATCAAAGCTGCACAACAAGACATCAACACAGCGGCTGAATGAACAGATCTACATGCTAGGGCAATCTCGGTCACTGAGGCTCACCAAGTCCGTACCGTACCCGGAGCTACCCCAGGCAGATAATGAAAAGCCTGTTGCAGTCAACCAACCTTACGGAAGCTCCCAGACGCTTGTTTCGGCCACGGCTAAGACTACGGTGGCTAATGGCGATGGAGGTGATGATGAGGATGACTGGATTCCTATGAAACCTTCCGCACCTATCAAGTCGAATAGTCATTCACGCCTAGCTAATCCCAATCAAGAAGAGGTCACTGGGAGACTTGCCGGTGTCTATGATTCGAATCATATTACCTCCGCTCCCGAGACAAGGGCGATGATGAAGACAACATCGCCATTGCGCCAGCCGGTAATTCCGGAGAGAGGCTCAAGCAATCTAGGGCATCATAAAAATGCATCAACGTCTAGGCTTCCTTCGCCTACACGATCTGGGCTGGCCACTAATCCGTCCACAAAACCGATTTCTGTTTCCAACCCTAACTTATCTTTAGTACTTGAGGATAGTGCTCTGGCCCCTACGTCGACTGCTCCGGCTGGGTCGCCGACATCTAGACGTTTTGTAGACGGTCCGTCAAGTGCAAAGGCAAAACTAACATCAATGCTGAAGTCGGCAAAAGGACTTTTCGTTAGTAGTGCTAGCATTAGTGCTGCAGCAAAAATGGAATCTTTATCCCCGCATTCACGGGCCAGGGCCGAGGCTTCAATCGAGGACGCGACGAGGAGCAATCAGGGACCCAGGAATAACTTCGAACCCTTGACGACACAGCAATACGGGGTAGTGGATAATGTCATGGAGGATGCTCATAGTGTGCGAACTAGCCCCTCTAAGGCGAGTAGTGTGATAACTAGGGGATCTGCCGATAGGGAGGAAAAGCAGAGAGAAAGGGAGGCAAAGGAGCAAGAAAGATTAGCCAAAGAACAGCAGAGAAATGGTGATCGGCTTGAGAAAGCTCGGGAGAAAGAGCGGCAAAAGGCTGCCATTTACGGGCAAGAGATGGATAAGATAGCTGCCGCTTCCCAGAGATTAGGCCCAGCGAACAAAAAGAGCTCAGATGAGAGTGCCCAAGTTGGTGGTACCCATGTTAGCGCCAGCACCAATCCGCCGGACGACGATGTAGAGATGGCCGAAGCTCCGGTACTAGCGCCGGAGATTCCACTCCCTCATAGCCAACCCCCTTCACAAATACAGAAGCCTAGGGATATCCGACGACCTACTAGACCCACAAAGGCAAGCATTGCCAAACCGAAACCAGCACCAGTTGCCATACAAGTTTACACCTCACAACGAGAGCTCGACCATCGAAAGGTATTCATGGCATTTCCATATCGCATTTGCTTTATTGACACAAACCGCAGAATGGGCAGGTTCACCCTTCCAACTCCACGCTTGCGACAAACCTACAGGAGTTCCTCCCACCGCCCGCGCCGAAGCCGACCGGTCCGGCCAACAAACTGGGCAATGCTTCTCTTCAAGGTACTGTTCCGTCAGGTGGTCTCAAGGGCTCAGTCTCATCAACATCCGTACGGCCAAAGCCTCCAATTATGACCGCAGCAGCCAGGAAAAAAGAACAGGTTTGAGGCTCACTGTTGCGTTACCAGTAGATAAGGATGCTAACGGCGCTATAGGAAGAAAGGGAAGCTCGACGCAAACTTGAGCATAAACGCGAAATAGAGCGGAAGCATGCTCTTCAGCAGGAGGAAGAGCGCAAGCAAGAGCAGGAGCGAGTTAAAGAAGCAGAGCGCTTACGAGAGCGGGAGCGGGTTGATCCAAAGAAGATCGCTGCCCAAAAACAGGCGATCGAGAAGAGGAGACTAGAAATCGCGAAGAAGGGAGAACAGAAGGGCTCTACAATGGGTGCTAAACTCAGATCTGCAAACAATGCCGTACGTTTTTAGGTGGTGCTTATTTAGAGGATTCTAATAATTGCTTAGGCACGTCCTGTGGAATATGAAAAGATGTTACCACCTCCGCCCCTTCACCGGGGTGAGATGGGTGCGGGCAGACCTCCTTCGAAAGCCAATACGGTTGGAAATGTAAGTAGCGTGAATGCATTACTAAGGGAACTCTATTAAGGGTAGTATAGCTTCGACCCCCGGTGGAAAGCCTTAACAAGCCGGCAATCCAGCCTAACCCTGCGAGGCCACCGAAGCGCGTTCTCCCGTCTGAATTAATAGATGATGAATCGCACTATCGCCAAGCAAATGGCAATGGTCCCCCTTACCAGCAGACGGACTCGAAGAGACGACGGACAAATGAGGAGTTTGAAGGTGAAGAATCGCGCCAGAAAATGCCTCCTCCAGTCCGACAATCCGTTATTCGAAAGGTCAGTTTGGATTGTATATCTGGTGATACGACATTTAGCTAACTACTCCAGGACGTACCAAATAAATATATGGCTGCACCACCTCAGGGCACCTCACACAGTGGACAATCTCTATTGAAGGCTACAACAACTGGACAACATCACATGCAGCATGGAAAGGCAGCTCATCAAATGGATATGGCGAAATTTGCGAATGCAAAGATTCCCTTTGCAGACAACCCCAATGCCCCTCCCCATAAACCAACAGCACGCTCCCCCCGCTACCAAAATAGCGAAGAAGTCGAGCTCCCAGAAGTTCCCACAGACTCCGAGGATGAAGAGCAAGGCGATAGTTTTGCGGTACCTGGTTGGGTGAACTCGCCATTCATGAGGACAGCGCTTATAAACCAAGAGCTCATTGATCCCGAGGAAGTGTTTGGGCCTGTAGCACCCCTACATATGGAGGAGATTTTTAGGGATAACGCGCGGCAGCACCGACTCAAGCATCGGTCAAGCAGCGCAAATTGGAGTGGGCAGGACGCGCTGACGCAGGAGGATATTCAGAGTTATACGGAGGAGAGGGAGAGGCTGATTACTAACGGAGGGTGGACTTATAAGATGTCTTGAGGTATCTGGGTATCTATACATCCGATATACGTACCTGGCCATGGAGGAATTGGCGGTGAAGGAGTTGGGTCGGGGTTGGCTAGGGGTATGGGTATGATATACATATATTTTTTTTCCCGCCCTATATTCGTGGTGTGGTGGGGAAGCATTGCGATAGAGGAGGGGTACGATCGTGCTTACCCCCCTATTCCAGTAATTACTGTTTTTTATTTTATTTTCCTTCCTACTGTGCTTTTTTTTTACGCTATGCTAGGGGCTTATATATTATTCTTTATACTGGGAGGCGTTTTGGGACGAACGAACGCATGAGCGACGAACGTGGAATTATTTTTTCTCTTGAATAAGCTGTTATTTACTATGGGTATAAATTAACACATTTTTTTCTTACCCCACAAAACCCCATTCGTTGCGGGAATGTGAAGAATTAAAAAAAAAAAAAAAAAAAAGGACGATACCCCTCCTATCACGACCTTTTTACTCTTATTTCCTCCCCTTCCCCTTATTCCCCTCCCTAAACTCCTCGACCCACGCCTCCGCCTTACTCCGCGGCACGACAAAAACCGTCACCAGCCCATCGACAACCTCGACCGAGCCCGTGCCCAAGACCTTTCCAATCGGGATATTCTTGCCCAGTTTAAGCAGCCCGCCTGTGCGCGTCTCCATGTAGAGACATGTGGTGTGCGGGGTGTATTCTGGCGGGGTGTTTTCGTCCCAGGGTGGGGGGAGGATGTCGTTGAGGCGGGGGAGGAGGGGTTCGGATTCGGCGAGGGCGGTGAGGAAGTCTGATTGGAGGGAAAGGGGGTAGAGGAGGAGGGTTGGGAAGGTGAGGAGAGGGGGGGTTTCTGTTTCTGTTTCTGTTTCTGGGTGGGATGAAGGTTGGAATGCGATTTCCGCGGAGGGGTCGGGGAGGAGAGGTTTCGTTCCTGTGTTTCGCGTGATGATGCCTCTTTCGTTGAGGGCGGATTGGATTTTGAGTTTGTGGGCGCGTTGGGCTGCTAGGGTTGCGGATTGTTTTTTGCGCTTCTCGGATTCGTGGTGGAGTGCGGTGGTTATTTTTGCCTGGAGGCTGAGGAGGGCTGAGTTGGTGGGGGAGAGGGTTAGGGCGTGCGTGGTCTGGGCTAGGGCTTGAGGGTGGTGGGAGAGGGAGAAGGAGGCGAGGGAGAGGCGGTAGTGGGCTTTTAGGTTGTGCGGGTTCAGGGAGAGGGCGAGGGCGCAGTCTTGGGTGGTTTGGCGGTAGTTTTCTATAGAGGGTTAGATGGGAGGGGTGAGTGGAAGGGCGCGGTTCCAGGCGGGGTGGTACTTAGTTCGAGGTTGCAAGCCGCGCGGTTGACGAGACATATCTCTTCAATATCTCTCTCCTTTCTTATTTCCTCCCCTTCACCTTTCTTCCCACTATAATTCTTCCCCTCCTTCTCCCTCTCCTTCCTAGCCTCCCCCAACACTTCCAAAGCCTTCCCATAAAATTCCCTCGCATCCCCCCACCGCTTCTCCCGGAAACACTCATTCCCCTGCTCTCGGAAATTTTGAGCTATTTCCCAGGGCGGGCCTTCATAGGCGAGGGCTTGAAGAGCTTCGAGGGCTGGGTTGGATTCTGAGGCTGCGAGGTCGAGGGGAGTCATTAAGAGAGGGGTTTTGGAGATGCTGGCCAGCTTCTCGGCAGTGGACTGGAGCATGTGGGGTGGGAGAGCGGGGGCCGTGGATGTGATGGTGAGTTCGCCGTCGGGTTTCGAGGGAGGTATTGGTGTTTCTGCTTGCTGTACGTTCGGTGATATTGCTTGTCCCTCCTCTATCATATCTGACTCCCCCACAACTCTAGGGGGGTGAACGTCACCATGAACCCTAGGCCTCTCGCTTGGTTCGGGGGAATGCCCTCCAGTCCCACCCATCGTCTCTCAGTTGTTCCCACGTAAGCCGTGTGTTATGAGGGAAGCTGCCCAAATCGTTGAACTCCCAAGCATCGATGTTGTGGTGGCGGGGTGACAAAGCACCGATATCAAATATGACCGCACGTAAAAGCGGCATCGACAACTGCCTGTTACGGGAACGCCTGGCTTCTTTTGCCCTTTCTACTTCATACGTTTCAGGATTAAAGAGGGTGAGGGACACTACAAGGAATCGGCGAATTAACTTCCCGAGATAATATCAGATACAAAAGGGCTCTCCATGTTTATTTATATATCATTTTCAGAAAATAGGATCAGATTCAAGTGCGGAAAGAATACTTTGACTAGCAAATACCAAGTACCAAGTCACCCCAAGTCACCACCGAGACTCCGCCCCTAGAAAATCTACGAGAGGCGTAGTATATCACCACGCGGCCGGCCGGATGAACCCTCTGTAGTTACCGCGATCCTTGTTGGCCTGGCCCTTGCGCCATACTCTGGCCAGCCGCTGCCGTCAGACTCATCTGCTGGGTCCCTGCAGACGGAGGCGGCATTACTGTCCTATTCCCCGGCTGCTGCGGTTGCATGTTCATTGGCTTCGCACCCGGGAAGAGGGCGAGAAGCTTCTTGTAAGGCTCGTTGAGCAAGGGCATCTCGGGGGGTGCGATCATAATGGCAGGAGAGGTTGGGATGGGGCCAGGCTTGTGAGACCTGTCGGCCATGGCAGCGAGATAAGCCAAGTTGGCTTGGAGACGGCGCATGCACCTGCCTGCTATCAGCTTCTGGTGTCTTGAAGAAAATGGTTACGCGCTTCGGATATAAGTGATAGGGAACCTGGCAGAGTAGCGGGATCAATTCCCTGTATAACCAAGAATAGAAAGTAAAATATTAAGCACAGTCCTATAAATGACGAATGAATTGACATGTTGACAAGATTATAAAACCGTGATAGTAGAGGAGTGCGTAAACCCAAGCAACCCCCCGCTTATCGTCTTGCTGGGCTTCTGAAGGGAGCTGCGAAAGGCGATAGTACGGGTATCACCGCAGTCGAGCTCCTTAGGAAACTGGGGTGCGCTTCCAGGAGCGCACGTTCGAAAAAAAAAAATGACAGGAGAGATGAACACGAACTGATACGTCAGTATGAGAGGCCTAGTAGAAACACTCACTCAACGAAGGACTTGTCAGGCACAGGCTTAGCTTGCTGCCCGTCAGTGCCGTCCTTTTCATCCTTCGCCTCTTTTTCTTGCGGTGAAGTTTGCCCTGGTGTTTGTCCAGGCCCACCCGCTTTCCCACTAGCTTGTAGATTTACCACTTCCTGCAGCAACTCCCGATTGATCTCCAACAGCAACGAAACGCGCTCTTTCTCTCGTTGCAGCTGGATTGGGGATAAGGGGGGCCGCTGATCGCTAACGCCTTGTGGGGGCTGGCCCGGAGCCTGGGCTTGTTGTTGTTGGGGGACAGGCGGGGCAGACATTTGGCCTGACTGCTGCTGATGTATCTGTTGCTGAGGGGTACTCGGGGAATCGTGCTTCGGGGAGATAGTGCCAAGCTGCTGCTGGTGTTGCTGCGGGAGGTGATGTGGATGTTGCTGTTGCGATGGTGTGGAGGTGGGGAACGCAGCGGGGGGGATTCCCTGACCATAAGGAGCGCCAGAGTACGGTGATTGATGGGCTGCTACGGGACATTAGCAAGGGGGAAGGGAGAAACAGCCTCGCACGGGAAGGAACATGGGAAGGGGATCATGAGCGACTCCGTCAGACCACGCGCATCTAAGCGAACATGCGCACTGCTGCCGTGTCTCTGGGTGGTGGGCGATGAATCGGCTTGCCTCTGCCTGCCTCTGCCTCCGCCTGCCCTGCCAGTGGCCTGTATTTCTCAAGGTGGATGTGGGTGGATGTGGGTTGATGGGGCACACGGGGGCAAGTGATGTGGGGATGGATCGCCCCCTAGTCCCAACTTACCTCCGATCTGCTGTGGTTGCATGCTGCCGCGCATCATCGATCCGCTGCCAGTCCCTCCAGTGGCGGCCAGATTCCCACTTCCATACTGCTGTGGTTGTTGGTGCTGTGTCTGGAGGGCCTGATGCTGACGCAGTATTGCCTGGTGCTGTGCCAATTGGTTGGCGTAGTGCAGCTGAGACTGGACGTTCCCCTGAAAGCTGGTGGTGGTGCTCTGTTGCTGCGGTGACTGGGAGAAGTTCATGGGGTCGTAGCCGTTGGGGTAGTTCATCGCATTGTCATTGGCGGGGTTCGTTGCAGTGTGAAAATGGGCATCTGCATATTACTGGTCGTAGAGAGAATGCAAGTGCAAGTGATAACAATGATAACAAGGGTGTTTAAAATTGTTCAAATCCACTCTCGTCTTGGGGTTGGCAGCGAAGGGTTAGGGTTACCCTGCGGGGAACCGTGGCATCCAGAGGTTACCCTCCCAATGCTGCTTTGGGCTTGACTGCTGTCTCTATGCTGATGATTGTAGGCGCTATCCCACTATCCCACTATCCCACGCCTCCACAAGGCACTTTCTTTAGATTCTCTAGCTAGACACGGGTAGCTGATTGTGGGCATATAGTTAAACGCCGCCGACACTTACCGACACGGCTTCTCGGTAAAACCTCAAGAGAACCTCTCCGCTGATTCCATACGACGCACCCGCTGTGCTACACTATACACCAACGCGAGGGATAATGTCTTTCTTTCCTCAAACCTCGCTTCAAGACGGTAACGTAGTAGAGAGGGGTTGGTGGGTGGCCTGGGCGGGTAGACATAGAGCAGACCATCAATCCATCAATCTACGTAGCTCTCCACCAGCTTGCTCTCGTCCCAAACAATGCAGTCTTTTCGAACCGGGCTGCACATACGGGTATTTCATCTACTAGTTGTGCATACCACAGCCATACCGAACCGTTCCATTCAGATGCTCGCGGTAATCAATGCTCCTTTACCGCGGCCCACCTACAGCTGGTTAACCCTTTCTCGCCATTCTGTGACCCCCTATGCTGAAGAGTCAAGCTACCCCTGGGCTTCGTCTCCACGTCGCCTTCTTTGATTTCAGTGACACCCTTCGGAACCTGTTCTTGTCCGTTCTAGTTGGCGTTGCCGAACCCGCACCTGTTGTGGCTGCATCCACCGAGACTTCATCCACTGAAGTTCGCTTCACCCCCCCCCCCCCCCCCCAACTCAACATCAACATCTCGTCAACCCCTAACCCCTTCTTCACCCGTTTGGCGTCCCGATTCGCTGGACAGCTTACCTCGCGTCAACTTTACATATACCACTCCAACGCCTACCCTATACAATTCAGCCCAACCCAACAAATAAATTACGGTTGTTCGAACACACCAATCATCATGAATGAAAATCAGAAAGGACGCGCCTGGGGTCAGATCGAAAAGGTGAGCAGTCTGAACGTGTCTCTATATCTAGCATCAGCTAATCGCTTCCAAAGATCACCTTGTGCCTGTCAATCCTTGACCAGATTGGTGCCACTCCTGATTGGACTAAACTGGAGCTCCCGCCCGGCCGTACCCTCTTTGGAGCACAGCGCGTTTGGCGCGAGATGAGACGCGAAGTTAACGAAGCCAAAGGCACCGAAAACCGCGATACGTCTCAGGCCGACGGTACGAACACCGCCGAACCCGGATACGACGCTCCTCCCGTCAAGAAGACCGCCAGTGTAATAGTTATTGATGAAGCTATTCCAGCAAAATGGAAAGCGGTCCGCAAGCCCAGAGCCAAGAGCGGAGCCACAAAGCTCGGGCAAAAGCGAGCAAACGGAAACCCAGACGCAGCCGGCGAAGATGGCCAAGAACCAACGACCAAGAAACACAGAGCATTTGAGAATGGCAACGAAGTACTGGTGGAAATCGACTCAGTCGGAAAAAGGGAGGAAGCCGCCATGAGAAAGGGTATCAACGCAGACAAGAAAGACCCTGAGACCAAGGCGCGGGTTCAGAGGACGAAGAACACAAGTGAAAAAGCCGTTGGCGGTAAGAAGCACAAGGCATCCACCAGCGCTGAAGGGCAGGAGAAACGGAGCGGCATTAGCAGTAACTCAACCAACAGAGACACAGTCTTGGTCGTCATTACAGAAACGCCCCAGAGAACACAGTCTATGAAGTGTGATGCACGGCGCGATGGTGATGACGATGATGATGATGAATGATGATAGCGACAGTAATGTTGAATGATGACAACAACAATTCCCAAACTTCCTTTTTTTTCCCAAAGAGGCAGTAGCCCCATTGTCATGTCAGTAGGGGAATTTGTCAGCGGGGGGGAAAGGGAGGGAAGGGGGGTAGGAAACAAAACCCGCTAGTAATGAATGGATAGAGAGTGAATATATATTATAATAATAAAAAAAATAATAATAAAAAGTATATATAAAATTATGAAAATGTATATAAAGTAATAAAAAAAATAATAATAAAAAGTATATATAAAACCACGAAAAAGTATATAGAGTAATAAAAAAAAATAATAATAATAAAAAATATATAGAGTAAAACAACTAGATAGCAAGCCTGTAACAGGAAAAAAAAAGAGGCCTTTGTATAAAGTAAGTAAGATACATGCACGGGGGCCCAGCTACTACTACTACTTTAACAGCATATATAAAAAACTTGTGCCTCTCCGTCACAGCTTACTGTTTTTTTTTTCTTCTTCTTCTTCTTCCTCCTCTCTCTTCAGTTAAAATCGGTATGATTGATTATAGCATAATTTCAGTGTGTCATGCATAATAATGTAATAGTTCCAAATAAAAAAAACTTCTGATCTCCTCATGTCCTAACCTCTCTCTCCTGCGAACAAGGAAATATTATCCTCACCCAAGCTGGGGGGCAAAAAGTAATGCGGGGGGGGGGGTTATCAGGCGTTACTTTTTTAACCTTGTACTTTTTAATTTTCCCTCTCTTACTTTACGTTTTTACTTTTTTTACTTTTTTTTTTTTTTCCTTACCTCTTCTGCTATCCGCACTCACTGGAAAGCACTTCTCTTGATTTTTTTTTTTTCATTTAGAAACTTGGCTCTTACTCAAAAAACTAGAAGTAAAATCAGTCATTAAAGAAGGCCTCTAAAATGAGACTTTGTTCCTGCCATTTATATGACTTTTTGATTTTATTTGGTAAGATAATAAAATTGATATAATCGGCTATGAGCAAGTTGCTTTAAAGCCGGAGGCAGATGCCAAAGTAGCTATTAGGACTAGTTTCGCCGCTGCTGTAGAGAGTGGAACATACTTCCAGGCAGGAGGCATAGCTAACTACATAATATTATGGAAGCATGCCATAAATTCAACAATAAGGGGAGTCTGACATATCCACTGCCTCTGATTTGTCCACCCCAATATAATGTTCCCCTCCATAAACTTCAGCCCATACAACTTTCTCGTAGTGAGCTATTTCGTTATCGCGTTGGAGACCAGGCTTCGTAAGTGCCACAGTCGGTGTGCTTTTAAGGGCACTTTCTAGGATTGTGACAATGAAGTTGAAAATTGTCTTCATATGTCCAGGACGTTCGATGAAATAGATGTCAGATGCCATCACCTCTCCACTGTTGCTAATGCTCATGAACCGATACTGACCACCATCTGTGAAAAATCCTTGCACAATGCAGTTGATCTTCCCCGCTTGGCGTCGCTGCTCCCTCAGAATTGCTAGGTACACAAGAAGTTGTGGCTCGGCTTGGGAAAATTGCTCTCGTGTCTTGGCCTCCATTGCTACAAGAAAAGTACCTATACCCGCGCGATAGCGGTCACCATAACCATATCCCCAATCTACTCGGCCTTTGACATGTATTTTTGTCCCGTTCGCGTCTGTGACAATTATCCCAATATCAAGCTCTGGGCGTATAGCGGCCGCCATTGTCGATATGAATGATTTCGGCGTTGAGGCTCGACCAGAGGTACTTGACTGGCGTTCGTTAGGGAATGCTTCTGGGTGGTTGTCTCTCAACGTAGAATCGCATGCAAGCAACATAAGGTCAACAGCCAGGCGGCCCGTTACTTCTGAGGAGTCGCGGCATTGCATTCTTCTGAAATCTGCCAAATTCTCCTCTATCCAGTGAGTCAGCCTTGTAGTGTAGGTTATAAGAATGGCTTGTACCTAAACGCTTTGGCACATCATAGCGTTCTTCCCTCAGCATCCATTGATTTTTATCGATACTATCAGTTTGGAGACCAAATATTTTGGTAATCTGATCAGTTGAAGCATCCGTTGCGAGTAACTAGAGTATGAGTTGTCACTATTAGTAATAGCAGCTAATGAGACATGAGAGATGTACATACAATGACTGGCTTTTTGGCCCTATCTTTAAGAACATTACATAACTTCTGAAACTTTTCATGCGGTTCAAGTGTATCATCAGCTTGTAGGTCGGCAAGCAGCTGATCCAACCAACTGGCCTTGAGATAGCGATTCGTCTCCATGCCTGAGGCCATTTTAGAGGCTAATATTGAGGACTTGCTGCCGTTTTCCGCTTTCTAGGCGATACTGACGGATGGTTGGCTTGCTCGCGTCTCAAGAAAAAAAAATCCCAGATCTCGGAATTTCGGGCTTATCGACCGTCAACCAGTGACTGTGGTAGGAACCACTGAAGTGGGAAACGTAAGCCCACAGCTGTGTTATCGCCAAAGCTGATTTAGTCGCTTCCTTGTAACCAACAGAGAGCAGTAGTCGAGGAGTATGTAGAAGTGATGGTCTGAACAAGATGTTGGAAGCTTCAAAAGTATGAAAAGAGATAAAGTTAAGGCTAGCCCTATTAGCCGTCGAGGATGCTCACGCTAATCCTAAATAACAGCCATGAAGATTCCGACACTCTCTAATAGAAGCCCTTCCGACGCTCGTCGGAGAAGCTCACGCCAGTCCCAAATGGCAACCACGAAGATTCCGACGCTCTCTAATAGAAGCCCTTCCGACGGCCGTCGGAGATGCCCATTCCAATTCTAAATGAACATTCCAACGCTTTCTAATAAAAGTCTTTTTGATGGCCCATATCAATCCTAAATAGAGATTCCAATGCTAAAGTAGCCTCATATTTCGGCAAGTTGGCTATGAAAAACAGCAGCCCAACCCCTTCTAAAAAGGCAACCAATTTGCCGTTTGGTAGTTTTAAACTAGTAATAAAAAATCAAAAAAAAAATATAAAAATAATAAAAATAAAAATAAAAAAACTTTGTTATTAATGTAATTATTATTAATATTATTAATATTATTATTACCATTATTTCCACTATTATTCCTATTATTAACCAATATCAATAATACTATATCTTTCCATTTCTCATACTAAAGGAGTTTCTTTTATTATTATTTCTACCATCTTATTTATTTATTTATTTTTATATCTAAATTTTTTTTTTTTTCCCATTCCCAGAATCCTCCCTCCTCAATAAAAAAAACCCCATATATATAAAAATAAAAAAAATAAAAAAATAAAAAAAAAATACTATAATTTTACCTCGAAGCTTCTTCTTCTGTCTATCTATTTATCTATATCTACAAGCTATATACTTTTTTTTTTTATATATATATATTTTTGTCTTTTTAGTATTAGAAAGAAAAAAATATATAAGCTGTTATAAGCTATTATCATCATCACCATTTATTATTATTATTTTTATTACATACCATAATCCCCAATTCCCACCCTCACAGTATAGACAGGGACAGATATTTATTTTTTTTTTTTCCCCTTTCTTCTAAATCCTGTTTTTTTCCATTTCTTCGTGTTACTTTTGTTGGGGTATATGTCTTGCGGGATAAACAGAGGTGCAGGGTGTGGAAATTTGGGGTTGTATTTTATTTATTTATTTATTTACTTATTTTTTGGTCGGGTTTCTGGATAAAACGGTACGGAAAAGGGTTGGCGCGGAACTTGATCGAGGCGTTAAAGGGGTGGGGTGGGGAGGGGAGGGGAGGAAATGTTAAACGTCGGCAGGGCGGGCCGGTTCCGGGAAGTTTTGGGGAAAACACAACAACCTCGGAGCTCTGTGCATACATATATGGATGGGGCTTCTACGCCATGGGGGGTTTTTTTTTTTTTGTTCTGGAACCTCCCCTCCCCTCCCCCCCCCTTTCTCCACTGAAATTCCAGAAAGTATGCTTGTGGCACGCCGTGTACAAAAGTACACATGACCGCCAAGGCTGCATTTTAGGGAGCTAGTTTCAGTCCTTCTCTCTTGGCAGGGGGGTGGGGTGGGGTGGGGTGGAGGAGTAGCTTGCCTGCCGTGCCGGTGATTCTCCCAATCAAAAACATCCTTCTATCCACCGGCAGGGCAGTGCTTCTAGATGTGCGTATCGGGTTCTAATGGTAGGGCAGTCGAATTTAAAGTCTCCAGCCGATGTTCTAGATCAAACTGCTCAGAGGGGCCTGTTGTTTCACAGGGATTTCCTGGGCTATGTACCCAATTTCTCTTCCTTTGGTGGCCGCCCGAGTAGCCTCTTATGGTGGTGTGTTTGATGGAAAAGATAACAGGCCCATAATCCTTAGTGATATAGGCCGCCGCCTTTAACATGCTCTTCCGGAGATACAGCCCAATGCTGTCGCGCCACATAAAAACCATTCATACCTTTCCAGTAAGCAACAGCAAAGCCGCAAATCGAACACCATCTACAAACTACAAACAGCTACAGCGACGCCCGGAACTCATCCATTTCACTTCCACAACCTTGAGCCATTCTCAGCGCCGTCATGCGCCCGGGTGTCGATAAAAATTTCCTACATTCTACACTTGACATGTTTGCATAATTGCTACAATTTTTTTTAATCTATGGATACTGTCTGTTGTTTGACCGTAATGCTAACCGCCTCATTCACCCCTTACCTCACCTTTGCGCCAATCGTCAACAAAGTCTCAACGGAAGGGTAAAATGAGTTGGCATAGCCCCTAATGCAACCGGCGGGATATTTATAAGCTGTTCTGTGACGATGGTGCAATCCGGCAATTGCTCAACAAAATGAGCGGAAATCTCGGGGGTTTCCGTCCTGCTGCCGTCTGAAAGCAAGCTTTGGAAGTAAGCTAATGGGACTAACGGGGAGAGGTTAGATGACACTACTGACAATGGCCATGCACCAGATTGCAACTTACATTCCATACTAACACATGCGTCATTAGGACCGCTCAAGATAATCATGCGGTATTTGCTGTTGGATGGATTGAAAAGGACTGTTGTTGTGGCATCGAAGAGATAATGGTCGTCAATGATCACATCACCGCAAGAACTGTGAAATTTGTTAGCCGGGGAAAAAGGTGGCTGGGAGTTTTGAGTTATATACTACCTTTGGTATAGGGCCTGCTCCCCAAATTGCGGAAACTGCAGATAATATATGTGGAGTTCTTTCTGCATTGCTTGCACAATGGATAAAAACTTCTTGGCTGCTAGAATGGGGAGTCAGATGCGATGCTAGGGAGAATATGGCCGTAAGTGATAGGAAGCCTTAATACCGCTTTCAGCAACAAATTCGACCTCCGCTATTTCACAAGTTGTGCGAATCGGTTCGCGTTTGATTTCAGTGCAGGTGGCTTCGAAGATGCGAAGCTTCCGTGTGCCTCGAGGTTGCTCAAGCTTTGTGTCGTAGGAGACTAAATAAGAGTAAGTTAACGTACTTTCTAATTGGGCTGCTTACGACAAGGCTTGCCGTTTACGATAAATCGGGATCCGGATGAGCCCTTTGATACGGGCCTGAAGATCAACTCCCCGTGCTTTTCATGGAGGGCTATTTGAGTGTCTACAGGAGCGGACGGGTAACTATCTGGAAAGCTGGTGGACCTGTAGTGTAGTATCTGGACAGAATCGATCGAGAGTTGGGTGAATCGGCGGCCATTAGCTACGAAAGTAATGGAGGATATTTGTCCATCGAAATGTGACGTCTCCCTATCGAAATCCTCGTCAAATATAAGCAACAAAAGGACGAGGGTTCGACGCATACCCTTTGGTGTCTAGAATTGAGATCGTCTTTCTATCTCCCTCGGCCTTTGAGTAATGTATGAGCATTGAGCTTACACCTTTTCTTACAGAGGCTTGACTTTGCAGGAGCGCAAGCTGATCGATATATCGCTGAAATAGTGCAAGATCTGCGGCAGATTTAGTTGTGTGGATAGATCAGTACAGCGCTTTAGGGGTTACCCGATGGTTCAATGCCCTTGATTATCAACGAGGTGATTTTCGATGATGTAGCGAAAAGCTGCCAGGAGCGTTCGCCAACCAAACGAGCAATAAGGCTAATCGACAAGACTGTAGAGTGTATTAGTGTTTGGGGTGGAGTAAGTGTACAACTCCGGAACGGGTAATGTACGGGAAAATTGAAGCTGTTCCTTATGAACCTCAGTGACCCCACCTTCTCCCAATAGAGACCCAAGAGACAGCCGCTGTGAACAGCAACAGTAAAAAAGTCTCTGGCCGCGTGAACCAGGTGTACATCTAAGCCAGCCAGCTCTAAACGACGCCATGGGACATAGGAGAACTGGCCCAAGTCCGGTAGGTAGAGCAGCGTAGAGCTCAAAGGTCATTGACTCCCCAATGCTTGTATCTGTCACGAGGCTCGAAGAGCTGGTTTCCTGGGTCGCACCGGCGAGCCTTTTGTTCTTCAGGTTTTCGTTAAACCACGTATGGACATCTGATAACATGTCATGAACATCATTGACCTTGTACTCAACCCTTTTCGTTCGGGAACTGCGGAAACAGATTACTTAGTCGGTGACTAAATGGTGATGCAAGGCTACTGACCTAGTGGACCCTGTCATAGCCAGATTCAAGCTTTGAATGTGGATTGCGAGGTCTCTACGGAGCTTTTCCACATCGTCATCTTTCATGGTCCATTGCACTTTCTTCCAGCTACTTTTCAGTTCTCCTCGCCACTTTGCAGCTCTATTATTGCACTTTCCATCTGTGCACTGTCCCACACTCGTATATTTTTCAATGAGGGTCCTGAATTTTTCAAGAACGTATTCGCAGTTCTCTAACATAGTTTGAAGATTCCTAGAGTGCTCATGCTCGTGGGAGCTATTGTCGTCACAATCTTCACGTCTGCCGGATCTCTCTCGATCATCTTCGATAGTAATCGACCTCAGGGCATGACTTAGTGCGAATAGCTGATTCTGAACTTCTCTATGAGTCGAAGGGGCGGATTTCCGCCCCGCGGATAGAGATTTTCCAAGCCGATATGCGAGTTGCGAGAGCAAAATCACGTCCCCCACTAACATCGGCGATGCCATTTTTCTTGTTCACGATCGAGCTATTTAGATAGAGTGGGCTGCGGTAGAAATTGAGTGGAGCGTAGTCCACGATATTCTTGTGGAACATTGCTCTTTTGCACACCATCCTCGGGGAAGTCATCCTAAACGGTTGCTCCTGCGGGGCTGAGTGTCTAGAATGACTGATTGGCGCAAGGTTCGTGAACCACGTAATCGCGCGAGTTGTAGCACAGCCTCGCACTTCGCCTTGTGAATGAGCAAATGGAGTTGGACGTTGGAGCGAGGAGGACAGTCTAGGCAGAAGGTTGCCTTATGGGTTGCCTTTCGAGCTGGCCGAAGACGCCGATGGGGCCGGTGAACTACCAGCATCGGGACACGGTTTTTCCAAAGGAAACCCGAGCCGACCGATCAAGACCGACCTACCGGAACCTAGTATATCGTGCCTCTAGAGCAATATCCCCTCTAGAAACCGGCTGGTACCATCATGGAACTTGAGCGAGTCGTCGCTGGAATACTTTACCGACGTGAACACGAGGCCATCCACCCGAATGACGAATACCGGCCAAGAACCATTGGGAAGAGTGCCGTGGCCACCACCCAACAATATCTGCCGTTACTACAGGTGTCTCTGGACGTGAACGTCGTTAATACGACCTCCCGGACGATCCTGACACACATTTTCTCCAATGACAACGATGAGGCTATCCCAGAAGCAACTTATTTATTTCCGCTCTACGATGGCTCAACTGTTGTCTCATTTACTTGTTGGATTGGTGGCGTGGTTATCGTCAGCTCGGTGGAAGCAAAGACGAGAGCACATGAGGGATACCAAGCTGCATTGTCTCGGAATGATGTGGCCGTACTTCTGGAGGAACACACATCCGAGATCTTTGAGATAAGTCTTGGAAACATTCCGGCTCAGACCCAAGTCAGGATAGAGACAACCTATGTCAACGAGCTCAAACCCGACATCGGAGAGGAGGGCGTTCTCGTTACAATACCAACATCAATCGCACCTCGTTATGGTACTCCAGATGGCTATGCTAGGAAAAGCAAATCCAGCTTGACAGCCCACGATGGTATGGAAATACGTATCGAAGTGTCAACCCCAGTGCCAATCCGGAAGTTGGAATCCCGCACTCATCCTATTTCTGTTGAACTTGGTTCCGCAGCACACCCTGTCCGGACAAATGCATTTGGTGATCTTGCAGCAGGAGCTTCCACGGTGGGTGAAAACAGGAGAGCTCGGGCAACTCTCTCTAGCAGCACACCAGTACTCGGGAGGGATTTTGTCCTGCTCATACTAGTGCATGGACCAGGCTTACTGGAGCCTCGTGCCGTGATGGAATCTTGCCCACGACACCCACGATCCTCAGCAATTCGGGTAGCTTTCAAGCCGCAGGATTTGTTTTTTTCGCAGCTTCCACAAGACAGTTTCGAAGCCGAGGTTATTTTTGTCGCTGACCGTTCAGGGTCGATGGACTCTAAGATATCTTCACTGAGGAGGTCTTTTGGTATTTTTCTACAGAGCCTTCCCAAAGACGGTCTTCATTTCAACATTGCATCTTTCGGCTCGAACTGCAGTCTACTTTGGCCTCAGTCCAAGCCGTACAACCAAGAGACCTCAACCGCGGCCCATCAGCACCTGGGAACATTTGATGCTAGCATGGGCGGTACTGAAATACTAGCCGCTCTTCAGAAAGCAGTCGACAGCCGCCTCACTAATACATCTTTCCCCACTGAGATTTTAATTCTCACAGACGGTGAAGTCTGGGATGTTGATGCTACTGTGGATTTTGTCCGTTCGACAAGACAGAAACTTGGGGAGAAAATTCGATTCTTTGCACTTGGTATCGGCGATGCTGTATCTCATAAGTTGGTTGAAGGAATTGGACGCTATGGTGGAGGATTTGCCGATGTACTTGCTGTTAGTTCACCGGGAAGCTGGGATGCGCGGGTTGTACGAATGCTAAAAGGGGCTCTGTCTCCCCCAGGCTGGACCTGTCAAATAACCCCAGAAGTGGAGCGGGGAAAGTCACTCACAGCAGGTTCAACAATCGGGTCCTTCATCAAAGCGCCGTATAAGATTCCACCCCTACTTAACAGCACTCAAGCCATCAGTTATTGTTTAATAGATGATTCATACGTGCAGTATGACTCGATCAGTATACACGGAATTTCCTCCAGTGGGCAGAACGCGATAGTCGACATTCCAATAGAACATGTTGAAGTTTCAGAGCCGACAATCCTTCATCTTGCAGCAAAAGCCGTTCTGGCTGATATGGGCGCCGGCAAAAGTCAATTACATAATGAAGCTGCTCAGAACCTCAAGCTCAGCAACTCTGCAACTGATGAATATATCCGCCGAAATGGAGAGCAGTTAGGGGAGAAGTGGTCAATAGCAGGAAAATGGACTAGCTTTATCGGCACAAGTTCCTCCGACACAGAAAAACATCCCACCAGAATTTACAGAACAGATCGAGCGGAGTTGGCTAAGCTCACCGAATTACGTAGAGGCACCCATTGGAGAGACGTTGGCACACCTGCAGTACACTATCGCGGAAGTGTGGATGAAGAGAAAGTGGAGGATGATGAGGATGGTAGTGGGGATAAGGTGGAGATGGAGAGTAGTGGAGATTCGGACAGCAGCGACACGGACGCAGGGGGCAACGGGCATGATGGGCCTGGTGGGGGGGATGGGCCCAGTGGAGGAAGTGGGCCTAGTGGAGGAAGTGGGCCGAACGGAGGAAGCGGACCTAGTGGGAGAAGTGGACCTAGCGGAAGAAGTGGGCCTAGTGGAGGAAGTAGACCTAGTGGAGGAAGTGGGCCCAATGGAGGAAGTGGACCTAGTGGAGGAAGCGGGCCGAATGGAGGAAGCGGACTTAGTGGGGGAAGTGGACCTAGCGGAAGAAGTAGGCCTAGTGGAGGAAGTAGACCTAGTGGGGGAAGTGGGCCCAATGGAGGAAGTGGACCTAGTGGAGGAAGCGGGCCGAATGGAGGAAGCGGACTTAGTGGGGGAAGTGGACCTAGCGGAAGAAGTAGGCCTAGTGGAGGAAGTAGACCTAGTTGGGGATTTAGGCGCAGTGGAGGAAGTGGACCTAGTGGAGGAAGTGGGCCGAACGGAGGAAGCGGACCTAGTGGGAAAAATGGACTTAGCGGAAGTAGGCCTAGTGGAGGAATTTGGCCTAATGGAAGAAGTGGGCCTTATGGAGGAACTAAACCTAATAAAGGAAATGGACCTAGTGAGGAAAGCGAGCCCAGTGGAAGAGGTGGGCCAGAAACCCGTGGGGATAGAAGAGGCGGTGCTAGTGGAGACGGAAGTGGAAGTGGTGGCGCACCGGGATACCCGCGTGGTGGGAACCACGGTGGCGGACGCAATCGGGGAAGTACGGGTAGCAGAGGTACTACAGATGGCATTGATCAGACTGATGGTCGGCCCACTGAATTTTTTAAACCAGTAGTTGGAAGACAATCGGGCGTTGAGGACGGTTCAAAAGGCTCTTTTTGGAGTGAATGGTTGCCATTTGGAGGTCACATATTTACAACGGCGGCAGGTGGCAAAGTTGACTCTGCTGTTTCAAATAGGGGAGGAATTGATCAGCAGAGAAGCCAGTGGTTCCAATCTGGATCCGGGATTAGCAGAGAAGTTTTCATGGTTGAAGTCGCTCGCCATTTTGGGCTCGGCACAACTATCAGAACGGGAAGCGTTGAAGATGTTGAAGGCTACTGGGTCACGGCGAGCTGTGGCCCTAGCGCTGAACTGGTGCGATGTCTGAAGCTTCAGACGGAGAAATGGGAGGGAGAGATCAAGAGCAAAGGCACAACTGGTATCTATCCCCTCTATGTCACGCGTTCTAGGTAACTGCAAAATACTCTAACTACTCTACCTAGTTTCGTATTTACAATCAAGCGCCTATAAAACCAAGCACACTGACGATTCACAAAATGTTGCTGCCCTCCCTCGAAATTCCCTCTCCGACAATCTACCTCGAGACTTGCAGTCTTCCGCGCCCGACGCCCGGCGACCTGAATTTCGCAGAATAGTCAATTGCTATGAGCATTCCGGATCTTACTCAAACTCCCCGGAAGCTACCATGGTTTTCAATCAGCTCCTTGATAGTTTCAACCCGGAGACAGGATCTGTGATCCAAAGTAAGTTGCAGGCGGACCTAGATCCCCAAATCAGCGATAGGGTTTATAAAACGACGGTTTCGACTAGTTATATCAAGAAATCCTATCCGTCCTTTGACGGAGTGTGGGAGTTGATCATTAGGAAAGCAGAAGCGTGGGTTGATAGTGTTTCCCATGTTCCTACCTTAAGGCAAGAACTGGAGATCATTTGTTCGGCCAACTGGACAGGAATGGAGGTCCACAACGACGAATCGCTCGAGATTGAGGAGGATCAATTCCGGGAAGCGTCATGTCATAGCAATGCAAACACCCAATTAGCTAATAGAACTAGACGTCAACCATATTCTAGCTATGATACTCAAGGAATTACACAACATCTAACGTATCCGGCGTCAAACTCTAGCCATGCAGGAACCCAATTGGCTCAGGAGACTACACAGCAACCAGATCCGACATTGCTTCCTAGCTATGTGGAACCAATTATACAGCAGCCAACGTATCCGGCATCACACTTTTCCAGCTATACGGGAGCCCAATTTGCTCAGGAGACTACGCAGCACCCAAGGTACCGGGCATCATATTCTAGCTATATGAGAACACCTACACGGCAACCAGATCCGACATCATATCCTAGCTATGTGGAACCAATTACACAGCAACCAGCGTATCCGGCGTCACACTCTGCTGGCTATGCGGGAACCTCACTCGCTCAGGAGACTACGCAACACCCAAGGTATTCGGAATCGTATTATAGCCCTATGGAACGGTTTTTACGGGAACCGTGTCCGACACCATTCTCTACTAGCCATGCAGGAACCTCATTTGCTCGAGGGACTACGCAACACCAAAGGTATCCTTCATAAATTTCTAGACGTATGGAATCCATTACACAGCGACCAGCGTATCCGATGTCATACCCAGGCTATGCAGAACTACGTCATTCTAGCTACGGAGAACCCCGACCTGCTCAGGAAACTACAAAGTATTTACCATATCCAGCACCACCTCCTAGCTATGCAGAACCCCGATCTAGTTGTCGCGCGCGGTGATTACTTTGGCGTTCGGTATAAGTTACCCAATTTTGTTTTGGAAAGGCAGGGTTGTGTGAATATGTGCGGAGTACGTTAGTTAGCAGGAGAATAAAAGAAGGGGTTGCATCTAAGGCGCAGATAAAGGGAGCAGAAGTATAGTCGAAATCAATGCGAACATCGATAAGGCCGTGCCTAAGCAATCCGGGGGGCGGTTCGGGTCGTTCTCCACATTTTCTTACTAAATGTCTTTCTAGACCATTCATTTTTGCAAACTTTACAATGTCTACAAAAAGTGATTGATAGTTTAACCAAACAACCATCAAAGAAACTTATACCAACCTTGGGGACTTTTACCCATTTAATGGATAGCCAGCCGGCCAGTCAGCCAGCCCAGCCAGCCCCGCTCTGAGAGTTCCAAGGTGACTATTAGTTTTTTTTTCTTCTTTCCGCCCCCCCCCCCCTCCCCCTCTTCTTTTTCTTATCTTTATATTCTTAATTTAATTTATTTTTAATTATAATTTTATTTATTTTTTTGTTTT
>JAJDFF020000238.1:0-11594 GCA_021527025.2 Geoglossum cookeanum | reverse complement strand
TAAAGGATACCCCCCCCCCCAGCCCCCCAGCCCCCCCGCCCCCCCCCTGAAAGTTCCAGGTGGGCCTTTATTTTTTTTTTTTTTTTTCCCCCCCCCCCCCCCTTATTTTTTTTTATATATATATATAACAGCTTTTTGTATATATATATATATATATATATGTGTGTGTGTGTGTATATATATGCGTGTGTGTATGTATGTATGTATGTGTGTATAAGTGTTCCTAGGCAGAGGAGTTTTTTTTTTCCAAGCCGGTACCCAAAAACAAACAAACAAACAAACAAACAAACAAACAAACAATAATAATAATAATAATAATAATAATAATAATAAAAATTTAAAAGTAAAAAAAAAAAAAGATACACAAAAAAAACGTACGAGTCGCAAGAAGTTTAGTTCCGTTCCATTCCGGGGTGTGTGTGTGCATGCTGCTTTTTTATTTTTTTATTTTTTATTATTGTTGGAATGGTCGTGACAAGTGTTGCGGGCAGAACAACCCGCAGTTTTTCCCGCCGCGGCAAATAGGAGCCAGCCAATTTGTGTGACTCTTATTCGCCTAGCGCGAACTGCTAGCGGGCAAGAGTTTTCTCACTCGCCTCACCAGCGGTTTCTTGATCTTCTTACTAGACACCTTGTACCTTAGAACGAATGCATTGAACCCAATCGAGACCCAGCTGCAGCTGAGCCCCATCGCGATACCCTGTGCTTCCTACAATTATTATTTGGTCCTCACGTCAATTGTGCGGATGAATCGGGTTTGACTTAAGTAAGAGGAGGTTTGGCCGCGAGGTTACAGTTGTGTGGTAAGGAAGTTGTTCGTCACCCCACCAAATCGAACACCGACGCAACTCAACAATAAGGCGATCGCATCAAAGTAGTGATAATTTTATTTCATATCTAGTACCTCAAATTGTTTCATTTTTTAATATTAGTGGGAAGTGTTATCTATCTGCATGGTAGGAAATTTCCCAAAAATCAGAGTGGCGATCACTTCCTTACCACTACTGTACATGTAAGTATGGTAAGGATGATGATGATGATGATGATGGTGGTAAGTAAAGCTTACTTACTTATTATCTTATTCCCCCCCCCTGGCAAGTACGCCAACAAAACAAAAACGCGAAAACAAAAACAAAAACAAAAAATGTTTGCTCGGGCTCAGGAATCTAGAATTGTTTGTTTTGTTTGGTTATTGTCATCATCGTCGTCGTCGTCCTTGGTATTTTGTTTACTACTACTACATCTTGCAACGCTAACAAAGTTGAGAAAAAAAAATAATAAGGAACTAAAAAAACAAAAACAAAAAAAACTCTATACTAAACATACAAACCCAAAACAAGGGGAAAGAGGGGGAAAAAAAAATTGAAAAAAAAAATTAAGAAAAATTTCGCTACAAAAAGGAATCATAAAATCATACTTCAAATCACTCTGCCATCAAATCTAATTCCTTATAATCCGAACTGATCGGGCAATCCAATCCCCCGCCCCTCATACCCATGGCCTGCTCAATCTTACTCTCGGCACAACCCCCATTCGAGATAACGAGGCGGAACCTTGCCCAATGGTCGTTCTTCGTGCCATCCGCAAATTCACCTGGTTCGGAATCTGGTTCGGAACCTGGTTCGTATTTCCATTCGGATGGGGAGAGGTGGCATTCTTTGACCTTCTCCAGGATGGATTTGCCATAGTTGCCGTCGTCCCAATTGGAGAGGTTGATGTGGTATACATGGGAGCCGCCATTATCGGTGCGTCTACACTCAACGTGAGTGTAGCCTAGGTGCTCACTGGGTGTCTGGGTCATGGGGTCATGGACGGCTTTGGGGTCGTTGAGTGGTCGGACGCCAACTTGGTAGAATTCACCTAAGAGGGGACTCTTATTAGCTTGATGTTGTTTTTTGTTTTTGTATTAGGGGGGGAGGTAGGAAAATAAGAATAATACTCACCGAAATTAGGGCCATTGATCCAAGATGAGTCATGGATTGGATTCCCATCATTCTTGTCCGTCATGCAAGTATTAATCATCCTTTCTGTCGCCTTGTAGCAGTTATCGCCTGAAGATGTCGCGTAGAAGTAAAGCTCCCTGCCAGAAGAGATCTTCGCTGCGTATTCGCAACCGTTGTCGCTAACTTTCTTCGCAGCCATAAGATTGCCTGGTACGCCCTCAATTGACTCGCACTTGCCCTGACATGCCTGATCGCGCATGCGGAAGAGGATCTCACTCGCTGGTGCTTGCTTATCCAAGAGGGCGAAATATGGTGGAAAGTTGGCTTTTAGATTACCACCACAGGAGGCAGTCTTGTCCGCTGGGAGTGGCTGAAAATCGCCAGGGGGGGTTGCGGCGGGGCTATCGTTAATAGCGTCGTTTACAGCCTCAGCAATCTTGGAGTGACCCAGCTGTGTAGGATGGAACACCTTGGTCATCCAAAGAGGCAAGATGTCGTCACTAGTTGGCTGTGGGAGATTTGAATATTCATCTATAGGCGCTGCGTCAGGTTGCGCCTGCTTGACGGAAATTATTTCGCGAGCCCATGAGGAAGCAGGTTCTGCTCCCGGGAATGTGGGTTCAGGTGAAATTTGGCCGTATTCTGTCGCGACCTGGTGCATGTAGAGGTCTGGTCTGGCTTCACCGTTTTTCTGCGGCTCGATAACACCCTCTTCGCAGAAACGGTGGGTTTCGTATGATCGGTCGTAATTGACAAAGTGGATCTTGGGATTGTTAAGACCAGCCACCACGTTTGCAAGTCTGTCGTTTACCTGGTCCACGAGGGTGTTCATTTGGCGGCGGCGGTCCTGGGTCATCTTCTCCCCACCACTAGGCCTCCAATATCTCCAGGAGATCTCGTCGCATTGGGTAGTGGCTGCATTCCAGAACTTGGCATAGCCTGTGACGTACATTTTGAGATTGTCATTGGTAGACCTCGAGAGAAAAGTATTGAGTGTGGCTTCTACCGGGCCATCAAGCTCGTGCGCGATCTTGTTCCTTGCATCGTCCAGGGCGACGTCACAGTCTTGAGCACCGATGGGACCTCCAAATCGATAAACGCAGGAGTTGACAACGTTTCCAAAACCAACGTTGTTTCCACCGAGGGAGATTGTGATCTGTGGGACAATGTTAGCAAAGTCCTCGCGTCAATGCGGTCAAGATGATGGCAATTTACCAGATCTGCATTCGCATCCATAAAGAAAGCTTGCTTCTCAATCTGTTGTGCTGTATCGCCCGTGCAGGAGTATATGTCGGTATCGGGCATTCTTGCTCCGTTATTCAGTAAAGCATAGAGCTTATAAGGATAGCCCCCATCGTGCCGCCAACAAGCTTCACCCCCCACAACCTGTTGGCCAGCTCCAGGAGCAGCCGAGTACGAATCTCCAAAGGCCTGGTAGTGTGTGGGAGCGCGGCGGGAAAGAGCCTGCGTCGTTGGTGCTCCCGAGACGAGGGAAGCTGAAAGAAGGACGAAAAGGAGAGACGCTGAGTCGAAGGTAGACAGGATGTCAGGAAACATCGTACAGAATAGGACT
Source organism: Geoglossum cookeanum (assembly GCA_021527025.2). Lineage (NCBI taxonomy): Eukaryota > Fungi > Ascomycota > Geoglossomycetes > Geoglossales > Geoglossaceae > Geoglossum > Geoglossum cookeanum. The sequence goes on along the minus strand of JAJDFF020000238.1, from coordinate 8,078 downwards.
AGGGCAGTAGTGCTTCGAGAAAAGAGCGTTGAAAGGAAAAGGAGATGGTTGCACCCCGAATAAAAGAGAGAGAGGGGGTGTGTCTGTGGGGGGAGGTTGAAAATTGTATGGCTATCGAACTGATGGGGAAAAAAAAAATACCTTACCTCGTGAGATCGACCGTAGTATTTAAGGAAAATGCTGCGGCTCTGAGCTCCTTCAATAGCTAGCATAACTGCTTTCACCCCAAGGAACCAGCCCAAGCATCAGCAGGAGTTGTCGACCAACACACGCAGGATACGAGATATGAATTCAAATCTCCAATTCCCATGCAGGGAGCATGTAAACAATCTCAGCTGCCTCGAGAACGAAAGAGTCTCACATAATTTCTGTATAGTGCTGTATATTTGGTGGAAATTGTGGTGTTGGTGTACAATGGGGCGGTATGATGGAGCGATGCCTGCTATGTGTGTCGCGACGACGGGGCGCGGAAGTAAGCAGGAACTTCGCCAATTAGTACCGACATAAACAGACGCTCGGCACTTGGCGATTAGGGCGATTGGGCCTAAAGCTCGGAGGGCGCTTACGTGAGGGGGGGTTGAGGGCTACACCCCACGATCTCCAACTATAGACTTTCCCTGGTGATGTTGAATGAGTTTGTTTAAGAATCCTGCCCCCAAACAGCTTCATTGTTTCACTGTTTCAGGCACCGGGGCGTTCCGAACCCTCGCCAGGCGCAGCAATCGCAGTCTCCCAGACGATTTGCGGTCTTTCTCGGGGGGGTTGGTTGCAAGTTAGCTGGCTAGGAAGAAGACCGCAGTATATAGCCACCGCCTCCACTAGGGCTCCCGGCTCATACATGCACACACAATATTGTGCGGGCACTGCACCACGCATGGCTCCCAAGCATCGTTTGCAGTGAGCCCCGCCAAAGTCAGAAGAACAACGAGAGAGAGACAGTAGAAGGGGCGGCGCTACTCTACTCCACGCAGAACAACCCAGGGCACGAGGCGGTGCAATCGCCGATGGCTAGGGTATCGAGATAAATAACCGGGAAAGTAAGCAGAGAAAACCTACCGAAGAAGTCCGCAAAACAAAGCGCTTAGCCGCGAATCAGAAAACATGAGTCAGACGAAGAGAGGGGGGATAATTACTAAGTCGGTCGGTGGATAAGCTGAAGAGGAAGTTGCAGGAACAAGCGCCAAGAGAGTAAGCTTAGATGGGCTAGCTAACTAACTAGCTAAACCATTTGTCTCCCTCCTCACCAGAGCTTGGTAAGAACTCTCAGCCGCTATGAGCCTCCACAGTATTTTCAGAGGCAGGGTTTTCATTACTGTTAATAAAAAAACTCCGTATCCCAAAAACACAATTTCGCATGCAGAAATGAAAAGTGCTATTACATTCATGGTATGTACTTACCCTATGCTGCAAGTCCAAAATTTTTTTATAGCAGCCAGTGGCCATAAGATTTTTTGTTGGGATTTACCCCTCCGGTGGCCCTACCAAATCGGCCAGTCCCCCGAGGGCGGGCGCTTATTGCTCAAAACCTTTGTAATCCCTCGCCCATACCTCGTCGAACACCTGGAGATCGGCGGCGAAGCCCGCAATGAACTCGCGCTCCAGGTCGTGTGTCCGTCTCCCCAGCAACACCAGGGAGTGCAGCGGCGGCCCGAGATCCGCCATACAGAGCTGGCTTAACGTGCCGGCTACCAGCGTCTGATCAGGCGCTCCGATGCGGGCAACACCTACCGCTAGCGAATCCGGGCTATACACGCCCTCTTTCCGTGAGTCCTCAGTTTCCAGCATCTGCGTCGCGCACTGTGCCACGGTCATGTACTGCGAGGGCTCGAAGACGCGTCGGCCACGCGCAAGGTTCTCGAGGCTCTGCTCTTTGACTTTGATGTCGAGAAGCACGAGGGTATGCAAGCCAATGCGCTGGTTCTCGGCTATGCGGTCGTAGAACGACGACGGCTTCCACGTGTCGGTGAAGAAGACCATGCTAACGGTCTGCCCGAAGTTGTACAACTGGAGCCCTGTGGCACCGATGGCGGAGAGGATAGAGGCATTGGGGATGGTCTTTGTGGGGATGTTGAGTGCTCGTGCACGAAGCACGAGGTCCGTATGCGTGGTTGCGCTGGAAAGCGGTCAATTATGTGATACCGATGAACAAATGCGTGGTGATGAGCAAGCTGTGCCTGTGCCGTTTGTGCCTTACCCAAAAGGATCCCCAACGACTAAAAACGCAACGTCCGCCGTGTCCGCACCAGCAAGGATATCATCGCTGGAAGACTCGACGGCCTCTCGGTCCGCGACGATAACATTGCGGCCGTAGAATGCCTCCTGACTTGCCCAATTCATCAGTTCCGCGGCTCACACCCCTGCATCGCAAGTACACAGCAACCCGTAGCGGGAGAAACCCACCAGTCTGTCTTTGCCGACAAGCAAGATGCTGGTGTAAGCTTCCAGATAGACCCTCTCGGCCTTCTTGACAATCTCCAACCCCTTGACCGTAATGTCTTTCTCGTCCGCAAGGCCAAGGCCGATGAAATAGAGCATGCTGATTGTGGCGTATTGAGCCAGCAGAAGAGAGCTGTGTATCGGTGGTAACTAGCCCCGAGCATGATGATGCGGCTCTGTCGATGGGCGCACGGGCCTCCTTATTAAATATCTGATCGGTGTGACCTCGCCTGTTCCAGCACTTTACCTGCCCGAACTCACAACAACACTCGTACAATAGCAAGACGGATCGTCGACCGACCGGCGCAGTCTAGCAAGATGGGGGACAAAGCTGCAAAGTATCGTGTGGAGATCCAGCAGGTAGGTCCATGATTTCAGTCGATTCTGCTCTTGCCCAGCTTAGCTCTCCCGCCATTGCTATTGTGCTATCTTTCATCACTATGTGTGCCATGCAGTGAATTTGCTACATATTCCGATCTGGGGGGGTTAGGGCAGGTCTGGGATGAGAATAGGTGTCCTTCTCTCGATCATGGAGGAAATAGTATTGGGCAATAGGAGGGAGGAAAGATCTCACCAGATGGCCTCTCCTATTGCTGCTGTGCCTATCAGGTGTTATCGGAGGAGGCAGTTTTGTGAATGCATTTTAAGTGATCCTTTGAGTTATCTCGCCAGTGAATGTTTTGTTGCTCCTGTTTTCATAATTCACTCACAAATCTATCCCAATCCCAATCCATCACTTCACTTAACGCCCCAATCTGTGTAACCGCTTGTAACCACCACCGCCTTCACATCTCCCACGAGATATATCTTCTAAGCACTACGGGAAAATGGGATCCGAGCTTGATGGACAGGATACCGAAAGTTTGGCAGAATGGAAGGAGAGGCTCACTCATAATTTCCAACAGATGATGTTCGTCTCTGGCGAAACTGCTGAGCCCTCCGCGGATACTACGGGGATGATAGAGGAGATCGTCCGTCAGCAAGTCATCGAAATGGTTGGTCCTCTCTGACAGCCGACGTCTTCCTCCCCATGCAGCCATACTAACTATCCCCAGCTCATTCAATGCACCGCTCAAGCTGGCCGCCGTGGCTCCCGCTCAATCTCCACCGACGACCTAATCTTTCTCATCCGCCATGACCGCGCAAAGGTCTCTCGCCTCCGTACCTTCCTCTCCTGGAAAGACGTCCGTAAAAATGTCAAAGATTCAGACGACAAGGGCGGTGGTGATGCTGCCGACTTTGCAGGAGGTGAGGATGCAACCGCAGCCGGAGTCCTTGGTGGTGGTGGTCCCGTCGGTGATGCAGCCAAGAAGAACAAGAAAGCCAAAGTGGGATTGCCCTGGGAAGTCGCAAGTTTCTATTCCGAGCAGGTACCGGAACGTGATGATGAAGAGGATGAAGATGAGGAAGAGATGAACTATGCCACCCTCCAGCGTCTCAAGAACGCCGACGAACGCACAAAACACATGACTCGCGACGAATACGTTCACTGGTCCGAATGCCGACAAGCATCTTTCACATTCCGCAAGGGAAAGCGTTTCAAAGAATGGGCCGGCTTTGGCATCGTCACAGACTCAAAACCCAACGACGACATTGTCGACATTCTCGGTTTCCTAACTTTTGAGATTGTCCAGACTCTCACTGAAGAGGCACTGAAGGTCAAAGAAGCTGAAGATCTGGTAAAGAGGGAGAGTGGTGGCGAGAATAGCAGCCGTCGGAAGAGAAAGCGGGAAAGAGGCCTCTTCGATCCCCCAGAAGAAGGCAGAACCCCAATTGAGCCAAGACATGTAGAGGAGGCATTTAGACGTCTGCAGCGCCGGGGAAATAAAGGAAGGGCGATGAGAAATTTCAGTAGAGCGTTAAATCGAACACCTTTGAAGCTTGTAAGTTTTTTTTTTTTTAATTCGAAGTCTCTTTGCTTTTACTTTTACAGATTTTCATTTCTTGGAAATTGAAAAATGCCCTTACTAACTTGATGTCGCGGTTTTTTTTCTTTAGATATAACCATCATTATCATTATCACCATCACCATCATCATTAACCACCACGTCGTCGTCGCCACTTTCGCCTTCTACTTTCCAAAACCTATTTTTTTCGTTTTTTTCCGCCTCCTTCCTTCTTCGGTATTTCGCAAACAATCAAACCGGGGCGCGTCCGGACGGTGGGGGGAATAGGCTATATATATATACACACACACACACACGCGCGGTTATTTGGACTATTACCTGTTCTTTTTATTTCCATACAGATATATATATATATTTCTTTTATAGAATTTCTTTCGTTTTCCTACCTGCTATATGGTTTTGGGGTTTTCCTATCGAAGTTTGGGAGGTGGGAGGGGGATGGATTGTTGGGGGCTGGGGGGGGGGGGTGCGCCGATGCGCTTGATATGATAACTTTAGGAAGGTTGGTTTATTGTTCGCTGGAGCCTAGGGAAATTTTTTTTTTTGTGGGGTGGTAGTGGTGGGGGATTTTCGTTTTGTTTTGTCTTTTTTTTTTTTTTTTCGCTTTTCGTCCTTGTTTTTTTTGTTTCCTTCGGCTTCCGGGTTTGTGGGCTAGGATGGACTTTTCCCTTCTTCTGCTTCTTCTATTTCTTTGAAATGTGTGTAGGTGGGAAGGAGTTGGGGATTAGAGGGAGGGGGCGCATATATATATATACATACGCCAATATGATGAGATGTCTCTGCGATTATACTAAACGTTCGTAATAGCAAACTCCAAATCATGCTTTTCTGCAACCCCCTCCTCCTCTTCCTTTCTCCCCTTCTTCCTCCTCTTCTCCCTCCTCCTCTCCCTCTTCTCCTCCCTCTCCCTCTCCTCCTCTCCCCTCCTCCTCTCCAACCTCTCCCTCAAGCCCTCGCGCACACCCACCTCCAGCTCGACCTTCCTCCTCCTCAACATATCCAACCTCTCCCTCACGGCCAGCACACCAACCCTCTCCACGACGCCGCTCTGGCCAGTGGCCACCAGATGCTGTTTCGAATTCAAATGATCCACCCACTGCAGATTATCCTTGAACGTCAAATCGCAATCCTCGCAGTAAAACCCCGCGCCACGGCCACGCTTCCCCGTCGACGCCGTCGCCGGCACCAGCTGCGTCTTGCCAATCTGCGCAGAGATGTTCAGCCGCGACGCCCGCGCTGTTGTTTGTGTCGTCGCCCCGTCGCTCGGTGCCGCTTTGTGGTAGACCTTGCCCTGCGCCTTGGCCTCGTACCGCGCTTTGGCTTCCTGCCGTTCGAGAGCTTCGCGAGCGGCGGCTTTAGCTATGTGCTCCTTCTTGTTCCATGTTTTGCGGAACGAGGTGTCCGAGGCGGGTTTGCCGTACGCGGTTTTCTTGCCGCCCTCGGACATCGCTCTCTCTTTCTTTCTCTCTCTCTCTCTCTGGTTTTGCTCTGGGAAGGGGTCCGTCGCTATCAAGAAGATAGTACAGAGGTACAGAGGACCGCGCCAAAAGTTCTTGCACCCCCTCGCTTAGTAAGTAGTGTGGAGGCAGAATCTGAGCCGGGCGATTAGCTAGAGTTCTTGGCGCGGGTAGCTTACCTACCTCGCTGCCACTCTCGTTTTTCCGTAGTATGAAAAAGCTTGTACTCGTAATTGGAAAGCATGCAAGCTTTTAAAGTATTATTTTTGATAGAAAAATAAATATTTAATATATTTAAAATATATTAAAAATTAATTTTATTCTATTTAGAAGTTGGGAGTAATGAAATAAATATATTTAAAATATGTTAAAAATTAATTAATTGGTAGTTAATAGAGTAATATAACATAAAATTATATAGGATAATAGAGATTAATTCAGAGAGTAATTAATAAGTAAAATATCAAACGGCAAGCCCGCATCAGGAAACGGAGGGCCCTGCATTAGGCAAGGCGCGTGCACGGGCCCGCCGCTGCTTTGGCGGGGTATAAAGACCGCGCGCCTGCCCACACCTCGCCGTTTTCTTTCTTCCTTCCTCCCTTACTTCACCAACAACCCGATACTTGCACCTTGCGATGCTTGGTCCCCTTGTCCGGCGCGCGCGCATATCCGCCCTTCTGCCTACTGGATCCACTCCCCCCTTCTGGCCACGCCGCAGCTGAGAAGACGGCAAGGCATTCAGCAACTAGAATCCACATGCCTCCCCTCCCACGTCGATGCTGGATCATCTCTTTGCCTTGCAGCAGAGTCCCAACTCTTGCATAACCTGCTCGTCAACGCACCTTGACCAACCCTCCAAAGGGCACAGCATTCCGGAGTCTTAAGATGCCGCAGACTTGGCCTGTACGCATTGCAGCATACAGCCCAGTCGCAAAGTGCCTCCGATGACGCGGTCTGGCTTCTGCCTAGCTGCGCCGTGCCGCATCCGCAGCTTCCTGGTGAGCTCCCCTCAGCTGTGCGCATCTCGTATTCGTCAATTGGGTATTGATCTGAGCTGATTTGAGATAGTAGGATCATGCGAAGCTCCATTAGAGTATTGCTCGGCTTGTACGCGTTGCAGCACACAATCCAATCGCAAAAGTGCCTTACAAATAACGCGGCCTGACTTCTGCCTAGCTGCGCCCTGCCGCGTCGTGCCGCAGGTAGATGGCGTATCCGCTCCCCCTGTGCTGTGCGCATCTCGTATTTATCGATTGGATATTGGTCTTAGCTGATTTGAGACAGCAGGATCATGAGAAGCTCCGTTAAGAGTATTCCTCGGCTTGTACGCATTGCAGCACACAAACCAGTCGCAAAAGTGCCTCACAATGACGCGGCCTGACTTCTGCCTAGCTGCGCCGCAAGCAGATGATGTGTCGGCAGCTTCCTGGTGAGCTCCCCTTATGCTATAGCGTCTATCGTATGCGTTAATTGGCTTGATCTGAGCTGATTTGAGACATCAGGATCATGCAAAGCCCCCCCTGAGCATTCCTAGAATCTGCGGATGATCCACTGATTGGACCACACTAGCTGCCTACTTGAAAGCTGAGACGCCGACGACGGGAAGACCTGGGATATGCAAGTCTGCCTAAAGCTATTAGGTGGATAGGGTGGGATTCGAGGTCATACGACCCCTTCTCTTGCTGCGATCGTCACTCCCTCCCTGATCAGCCTTTTCACGGCCTCGCCAACGATCGAGAAATGATACTGTGATCGGTCGATCGTATTGACGGCAATGTGGAATTGTGGCTGCGGATGAGCATCTTCCGCATGAAAGTGCAGGATCAACAGTTTCAGGGCTTCGCAGCTGCGGTGGATCTCTCTGCGCATGACGGGAAGTATTCTAAGACATTTTTGATGGGGAGAGGGCAAGGCGAATAATGGCATGCAGGAATGTACAGCTGATCGCAAAGCCTAATTCTAGCGCACTTTGCGCAATGCTACAATCCTAAATGAATCCTCTGATCTCCCTATTCTTCCATCTTTTGCAATGTGAAGACTTTTTCTTCAATCCCTTCTCGAAATGGCCACTTTTGATCCTATCCCTTATATATATGTTTTAACGGCTCTACGCTTCAAGAGCACAAAGGCTCCCTATAACCGTACCCCAAAGCAGGTCAGTGTCCTTGATAAGATTCAACGCATCAAAGCGAGCAGTGCAGCTGTAAGAACCGTAGCGCGGGTCTTAGGGAGATATAGTAGTGTGACAGCTTATAGTGACGATGGAGTAGCTCCGGCG
>JAJDFF020000237.1:0-51277 GCA_021527025.2 Geoglossum cookeanum | reverse complement strand
CATCCGCGCCAGGCGGCGCCGGCAACCACAGCACGAACTCATCGCCGCCCATGCGCACGGCCAAACCCTCGTTCTCCACCGCGCCGCGCAGCCGTCGCGCGATCACCCGCAGCACTTCATCGCCGACGATATGCCCGCCCTCGTCGTTGATCGCCTCGAAACCGTCGAGATCCACGCAAGCCAGCCGATAGTCCGCCGGTTGCTGTTCGATCGGCAGCGCCGAAAACACCCGCCGGTTCGGCAAGCCGGTCAAGGCGTCGTGAGTGGCGAGTCGATACAACTCACCGCTCTGGCTGCGCAGTTCAAGCAGGCGCATCACCAGCGCGGCCAGATCGATCAACCCCGCGCGTTCGCGCTCGCCGAGTTCGCGCACGACCTCGTCGTAAACCCGGATCGTGCCGATCGGCAAACCGTCGCGGGTCGTCAACGGCGCGGCGACGAACATCCTGATCGGCGGCTGGATCAGCTTGAGCACCGGCATATCGGCGAAACGCGGATCGATCTGCACATCGGCGCTGTGCACCAATGAGCCATCGAGGATCGCGCGGGCGCACAAGGACACGCTGCGCGGCGCATCCATCGAGGCAGGAAATCACGCTTTCGAATTCATCGCGACGGCTGCTCAAAAGGCCTGAGATTGGAAGCTCAAACTTCGACGGACCTGCCTAGGTTGAATCGCATTCGCCGGGTGCACTCACCCGTCAGCCCGTAGCATGCAATGCTCTATACCCGCACAACGTTCACGCGAACGTGCTGTATGGAGTCAGGTACCCCAATCCCATTTGCGATCGCTACTTTTTGAGGCATGACTCATGATCAAACAAGTGCACTCAGCGAATACTGGCTTAATTTGACTGGGCCAATGCGCACTGATTTAAGTGGCTGGTCCGCATTCCTCGACACGGCAGCCATTTGCCGACAGAACACTGGCTTTGCGCGCCCCTTGCCGCCGATCAGAGAACCCGAAGCTGCTACATCCAGCAGTGATCGTCGTCAAGCGCTGAAAACGTCGAGGAACTTTACTCGAGCATGCGCTGCGGCCTGTGCGCGACCACTGCATTTTCAGGAGTGCCATTTAGAATTCGGCGACCATGACCGAACCCTCTGAAAAGAACGTGCTTTTGGCTCAACTGCTGCGCGACGGCCAGACGCCGCCGCAGCTTGGCGTAGGAAAGACCAATTCGCTGATCGGATTCATGCCTAGCGAACAACCCGCGCTTGCACCGTTGCCAGAGCCCCCGCCCCTTCCACTGACGCCAAGCCAGATGTTCGCGAAGGTGCTTGAACTTCCGCTGTACACGCCGGTCACGCTCCACACCAATGCAAATTCACAGGTGGCATGGCTGCGCAAGCACAACGAGGGGTACGACCGGTACTGCCCAACTTGCAAGCGTGAAACGCCGTGGACGCCAATGGTCGAAAAGACCATTGCCTCCAGCTCCGTCGAGCTCAACTTGTGGGCTGGTCCGTTCAAGATGGAGCAGTTGTGGCATCGCAGGCCAGCATGTCCTCCACGTCTTCCATGGCGAAACGCTCGCGCTCGGAATCGGCGGCACGCTGGGACAGGCCGGTAGGAGTGACGTGGTCGCTGTCCGGGCGCACCCAGCGCGACGTGATGGTGTGGCCCAGCTCTTGCAGCTTGTGCGCGAGCGCGTTCGCTTCCGGCCGACGGCTGAAGCGGGCGGCGATGTAGATCTTCATGGCGTGTCCTTTGGCTTGTACTTGGCAGGCAGAAACAGTTCCAGGGTGGGCGACCCCGGCTTGATGATCAGGCACTGGTCGAAGAGGTGCTTTTCCTCCTCGGTCAGCTTGTTGTATTCGGTCTTCGCGAGTTCAAGCCTGGTGCGAACCAGCTCGTCGCACTTCAGACCCTTCTCCTGGAACATGGGGCGCATGGAGGTATAGGCACCCGGTTCAATCGACCGGTTGATCTCGTGGGTCGCCTTCAGTTCCCAGTGATTGGCGAGGGGGTATTTGTTCGTCCCCTCCACCGGGTTGGGAAAGAAGCCCTTGAACACCTTATGGCGCAAGAGCGATTCCTTGTTCTTGGCGAGCGTCAACTCTGCCTTGGCCTTCTCCCACTCAGCGATATCCTGAAGGGTAGCAGTGTTCTGAGGAATCTCAGCCATCTAGAAGCTCCGTTGTGGTATGTGGTGATTGTTGCACTACGACATATAGTTGCAACTCGACTTCAGTATCAGAGGTATCCGGGCGGAAGATTGACCACACGAAACGCTCTGCCGCGATACGAATAGTCCGTCGCCAGTTTGTCCTTTTGCACTTCCAGAAGATACCCACTATCGACAAGGTTGCGCACTGTTTCGTCCAGCGCCTTATTCACGCCCAGCGAATGCGAAGTGAATGCAGACACCCGCTGGATTCGAATCTGGAGGTAGCTGCGCGGTATGATGCCGTCTTTCACCATAGTCGGGCTGAGGTTGTAGAGCCCGTATGGTGGTTTCTTGATGTAGTCCGCAAGGATGCTCATCATCTTGCGTTCGCGACTCACGTCCCCATTACCGACATCGCCTTCCTTCATGCGGCGCGTCATAAGCGCGATGTCCCGCATGATCACGTCGAGCGCCCAGTCCACGTGCGTAAGACTGACGATGGGGTACGACGGGGAATCAGCCGCCGCAAGGACTGCGGCGATACGATGGACTTTAAGGTGTGCCCGATTCCACATCTGGCGCCACGATTCGTCTGTGGTGCTGTTGATCTGCGAATCGCAGTGCTGGTCGAATTCGTGCAGGCGATGCGCAGCAGCCTGCTCAAGCTGCACCAGGGTAGCGGGTCCGCCCACCTTATTCCGGCAAGCGATATCAAGTATCTGCAGCAGGTGGTTGACACAGTTGACGTCGAGCGACGCGGCTTGGTTGTGGTTATGCACGGGTCGCGAACCGTCGTACTCAATGACAGTGAACCGCGAAAGGAACCCGTCTTCCATCATGGTGTCGGTCAGCGATTCGTAGAAAGAACCTGGGGTCGTTTCTCCGATCATGCTGTATGCAACCCCGGACACGGATGCGATGTTCTTTTCCTTATCGCTGTACCCAAGACCGCCGACGATACTGTTGGCGCCCGACTTCTGGTACAGGTTCGTCATTACCGTGCGCAGGCTGGTAAGAGGGCCTGACGCTTTGCCGTCTTCGTGACTCAGTGCTTTAAGGCGCTTGCCCCATTCGCCACTCACGTTAACGAAGCACGGATTGTTCGCCATCGCTTTGGTGAGTGCGGGCCCAGACACGTATTCTGTGAAGTCCACAAAATCGAGGATCTTCCCACCCATGATATTCCCATGGGCCATGCTGGTGCTCACCTGCTGCATGATGCGACTGATACCGCTGTGCATCGCCTCCTTACCGACCGCACTGCGGGCAATGAGGATGACGTACAGGTTGAGGCCTGACTGCGGGATATTCCACGCTCGACCTACAAGACCAGCCATGAGCCCCATTGCAGCTACGATAGAAACCTCGCGCACCGGGCGGGGGCTGCTCTCGTAGATGTACCGGGCGATTGCACCTGTGAACCCTGGGGGCCAATCCAGCGCACCGTTTGGAACAGCAGCAGGGTTTGCAGGCCCCGGTCCAGGGGTAGGTGGCGCCTCCGCTGCACTTTCGGCCTGTGGGGGTGTTTGCGTCCGCGCAGCGTCCATGAATGCTTGTGCTACCTGCTCCCCGTGTGCTTCCAGCGCATGGTCACGCGACTGCCTACCCCGAATGATCTCCAGCGTTTTGTTGAGGTAGCGATTATCCTTGGTGGCCTTGTCGCGCTTGCCCAATGCGGACATGCGGAACAAGCGGCGACACTGTTCTTGGTTCTCTGAGTAGAACGTATAGAACGACATGAGCGCAAGGTCAGCCTCCGACTGCGACGGATAACCGAACTGCTGCCACTCGCCTTTGTAGAGCGCGAAGTATTTGTCTGCGTTGATGTGCGAGCCTAAGCGCTCAGCAATCTCCTCGTCCGAATAGCGCTCAGGCGTCTCCTCGTCTAGTGCAATCCGCTGATCGTTCTGGCGTCTGCGTATCTCGCTGACGAGCAGGTCAACGATTGTCTGCTTCTCAGCGATGGGCAGGTTGAGAACGACGTCACCAGTACAGACCAGGAAGCGGGCCTGGGAATAGACCTCGACGGGTTTGTGCTTGGCACCAGCACCAATTTTGGCGCGAACCCAGATGTGCAGACCCTGACCAGATTGGGAACGCTCCGTGTACGACTGGAACGACTCCATAATCCTGACGCACAGGTCAATATCGGCAGCAGGAGACCATTTGGACGGGTCCTCTTCGTTGTGTTCGTTCTTGAGGTCCAGGTCAATGCATGTGAATGGATCGTCTTCCGCCGTCACATACCCGATGGCAAGGCCGTAGTAGGCAGCAGCCTTGCTAGCCGTATCGAAGTCCAACCACGTGGACGAATTGGTGCTGCTACCGGAAGTGAGCGTGTAGTCAGGTGCTAGAGCTGTGGGGACTTTTAGGTCGCCCTTAGCGTCCGGAGTGGCTAGCAACCACTGCCGTCGCTCCCGCAATTCGTGCGGAATCGCCTGCCACTGCGCAGGGTTTGGAGTGCGCGACATGAGTACCTAGAGGGATCAAGCGTGGGATTGTGCACTAGACCCCGCTCCCTTACGCGGCATCACGGGGGCGGGCTCCAATTCAGCCCTACGCCGCTCTTCGCGTATCTCCGCAAGCTCCGCAGCATGCTTCTTCTGCAATTCACCCATCTCGTGCAAATGGCGCAGAGCAGCGACAGTGAGTTTCTGCTTCTCCAGGGTCTTCGCATCAGCGATGCGTTGCTTACGTTGCGCGCACGCTTCCAGGTACAGACCCCATTCGCTCTTGAAGGTGGCGTCAGCTTGTTGCTTGGCCTCGCGCATGTGTTGTTTGACCACATTGCCCTCCACCTTCTCGCGCAGCCCCTTTGGTTCGTCCATGTGAGGAATGCACGCCATAAGGCATTGCATAGCGGTTTCGCAGATGTCCCCGTCAGGGTTGATGGACTTGAGCGGGTGCGTCAGCCCGCCTGCTGCATTGCGCAGTCGTTGCTCGGATACACCGTCGTAGTGTTTGAGCAGCTTGAGCAGTTGGGCGTTGAACACCGGGTCAGCGTTGACGCGTGGGTTGGCTGTGGCCCAGGGTTCTTTGGGTGTTGGCGTATCGTAGGACGGAGCGACAGACGCTGTGGGCACCCATGCCTGGGGTGCAGTCGTTGGGGTGACTGACACAGTGGGATTAAAGAAACTGAAGCCTGGCGGGAGATCGTTAGTGGGCATGATTGGGCGGAGTTGAATTGGCTGCGTGCATTGTAGGGGTATGGCGAAAGATCGGTATAGGCGATTATGGGAGTTGAAGGTAAGGGGTATATGAGCCTTAGCAACTTAAGCCCTTACCGCAAGCCCCCTACGGCATAGGGAGAGAGACTCCGAGAAAGTTTCCAGGCCGCCTACTCTCTCACCCGATATATTGTGTACAGGGTATTAACTAAACTACTAATTTACTAATGTTATATATAGGACCTTTCACGGGACCCGATCTTAGCGAATCTCAGCGGCAATATTCAGTGAAAGCATTATGTTCGGAATTCGTAGAACAGCAGTAGGCGGCTTCGGTGTATACGACAAGCCGGTAGGCCCGAAACGCCTACACACCGATTCCAGTGGATGGCGCTGCCGGTATAACGGCCGCCCTCTACGGCACGATCGCTGCGCAAACGCCATATACCGATTTGGACGATCGTCCCGCGTCAAATGCTAAAGATCTCAGCGATGTTCACATGTGGTCATTACCTGTGCCTACGCGCCCGCGCGTGTACGTAGTAGCGAGGAGCTAGATGAAAGTCAGACAGTTGTGATGGAATACAGATATCGCTACAGTGCGTAGCAACACAACAGCAAACGCAACGACAACAGTTAACAGAAACAGTTGAGCCGGATATCCTTGCGCCCATAACGCCGAAATCGTCAATTCGAGAAGGCGCACAAGTTTTGGGCTAGCGATCCAGACCGCAAGCAAGGGTCTCGCCCTCCGGACACGCGAGGCATCGCGCAGGTGACGACGAAATGAATGCCAGGCGTTCCCCATACCAGAAACACGCCACCGCTGTAGTCCTGGAGGCGCGACTTGTCTCCTTGTATCCTGCCGATAGCAAGGCCAGCCCGTTAGACGGGGTCTCCTGACTGAGTACGGGCCAGTCACAGGGAGCCGTCGCCCTGTTCTTTAATCATTCATACGGACGGTCTCGGTTCGATTCCGGGGCTGAGCGCTGTCTTCGGGCAGTGGCGGGTAGGCGCAAGGGTCTGCCGTCCACCATATTCGTCATAGGCAAAGAGTGCGTGAGCTGGACTCGACCACCATATCGTGCGAAGGCAAGGATCGCTGAGCAACTAGACGAATACCCAGTACACGTGAGAGAACTGCTGAGCCGGCAGATGTACCTCGCGAGAGTTGTTGACCGAAACGCATGCAAGGCCACAGTTGGCGTCGACAAGATCTGGGCGGGAGTGTTTCGAGCGATGCGAAAGCAGAGGGCTTGATTCATGCGTGCGCGCACTGCTGGTAGGCCAGTACCGAGAGTCTACCTTTTCTTCGCCTCTTTAGCGTAGTGGTAGCGCGCCGGCGCCTGGCACCTCTCGTCGTACCCCTGCGGGCAACACGATGACAAGGACCTCGCCGATCCGCCTGGTTCGAGTCCAGGAAGAGGCACCCAATTTGACGCGCCATAGTTCAGCGGTAGAACAGAGGGTCCATTCGCCCTCAGGTCGCAGGTTCGATTCCTGCTGGCGCAACCAGTTAAGGCCGTGGGGTAAAGACCCTGACGAGAAATCGTTGCAGAAGTAAAGAGCTGCCGGCCTCATAAGTCCTCAGATCCAGGCCCGGCGCTGGACACTAGCGGAGCACCGCGCCAGCGGGTCACGCCAGTCCAACGTGACGGCGATGTTAGAGAGCAATGGGTCTGGTTCTGAGGGCTTTTGCGTGCGACCTGTAGCGGTATGCTGTAGGCACACTAGCTCACAGGAGAAGCCGAATGTCAGTCGAACAGAAGCTCGAGGACGCCATGACGCGTTCGCGCGAGGTCCTGGAGACCTTGAAAGCGATCAAGGGCCCGCAGTACGCAGCACAGGTCCACACGGCAGCAACCATCCAGGACTTGGCGCAAGCGTGCGGCATGCCTTGGGAAGCGGTTGAGTCAATGCTCACGTCATTCATGATGGCGATCGGCAAGGATCACACCAAACGCGAGGACCAGGATTTCGCTAAGGTGCTGGTCAAGGACGTGACTGCGTACCTTGATGCGAAGGAGGTGAGGTCATGATCAAGCTCATTCCTGACCCGCAGTGCTACCCGCGTGTTCGCGAGCTCAACCTGCCTGCGTTCGAGATCGAATTCACGACGATCATGCACACGGGTCCGTTCACGTTCAACGTGCTGGATGCAGACGGCGTCGTGCAGATCTCGACGTATCACGCCACGCTGGCGGACGCATTGCGTCAAGTCGCCAACTCGCTCGACAACTACCGTCTGAGCCATATCCACTACGTGGTCGAGCGATGAGCCAGTTCTACATCATCGACGCACGCGCATCAGCCTTCTCGTCTGACAGCTATCTGCAGCACATGGCCCACAAGGGTCTGGTGCCTAACGAACCAAGCTATCGCAAGGTGGCAGTCGTTCCGCGTGAAGGTGATGTCTTCGCAGTCGGCGCGCTGGATCTGGTCGTTAGTCAAGTCGTCAACATCCTGAACGCAAAAGAAGGCGTACCTGTCGCACGCGTCTGGTTCAAGGTGAAGCCATGAGCTCGTTCAAGTTCCGTGCCATCGTGCATGTCCGTCGCATCGAGCCAGCGACGCGGTACAATCTGGGGCTCGAAGTCTTGATTTCTGCTCGCAACAAGGAAGGCCGGCGATGGATCGGTCAAGAAAGAGATGCGATCGGAATTGAGTCCATAGCGAAGGAAATCAGACGCGCAGGAGAACTCAAGATGGATGAGTCTGCGACCTTCGACTGTGTGCTGGAAGCTTGGTGGCATGTGACGCCTGCCGGTCCATGGGGTCCCGAAGACTATGACGCTGGGACACACGTCGTCCGTTCGCATTGCATCAAGACAGGTCAGGCGAGCACTCGCAATCTTGACCGCAAGTGCTACGTGGCAAAGTCGGTAAGCTAGCACCACCAATTCCTAGGAGCTGCAATGTTCGTCTTCCCTTCAATGCTTGCCCCTGCTGCGGAACAAGCGGGCATCTCGGTCCCGCCCTTCGACAAAGCGTCGGATCAATTCGACGCTGACGCGTTTCCGCATTTCAATCTCTTCTGCTGTGCCCAGCTTGCCAGGCCCATGAGCCCGGGTGAGCACTGGGAGAACGCAAAAGTGATTGCGCGTATCCCACTCGCGGACGTCAAGACCATCACCGTCGATGGGCTGCGCTCGATGGGTTTCGTCGGGCTGTAGGCGCAGGTAAGCTAGCGCCATGCGTTTCCGTATTACCCGTCAGGCGATCCTCTACACAGGGGAATTGCCTCGCCGCTGTAAATCCTGGTACTGGCAGAGCCGCTGGTTCGGGAGCGGTACGACGGGTCTTCCCCGCGCAGACCGCCTGCCCGCGTCGGCTGGCCTCTGCGCGCTCATGCGCCTACGGGGCGCTGCATCGAGCAACAGGCCGCGTCGCCTGCCGGACTCATATGGCTAGGTGCATCGGGGTCGACTGCGGGGCAGGGGTGCCCCGCCCAAACATCTACCGCCACACAGTGAGAGTCATTGTGACCCGTTGAGACGCTGTGTGGCGGTTTCGTCGAAAGGTACACATGGACACGAACGTCACACCTCTGAGGCCCAAGCCGAAGGCGTGCCTGCAGCGTAAAGTCGCAGGCACCGCGTTGCAGTGGCACGTCTATAGCCCGCATCCGAAGGCCGTCTTCACACAGACTGTCGACGGTTACGGTGCCACCTGCGCAGCCGCTCTCAACCTCTGGAAAGTTCAATATGACATCACCCTTGGACTCTACGACCTCCCAAACTCGCCCGTTCCTTGGGGCCGAGGCCTCCAACCGCCCAAGCACTTCGACTGCAAGCTGCGCGCAAGCGAGCCTCAGCGACGCACCCGTTCGGGCTAAGCACAACCACTATCACAAGCCCGTCGCGGGCTTGGAGTTCGTCGACGTCTATCGCGTCCTGACGCTCTTCAACGTCACCGACCCTTGCATCCAGCACGCGATCAAGAAGCTGCTGGTCGCTGGGGGCCGAGGCGCCGGCAAGGACGTGTCCAGGGACATCCAGGAGTCGATCGACAGCCTGGTGCGCTGGCAGGAGATGCGTGCGGAGGACAGCGAAGAGCACCTCGTGAAGACGGACGCGCCCAAAGTCGCACCGCCACCTTGCGCCGACTGCGGCTTCTTCTACGTCAACCGATGCCGGGCTCCGGAACAACACAAAGACTTCTCCTGCCATGTGCCGGTTGCTGTCGCGAAGGACCTGCCGGCAGGCAGTGTGGTCATCAAAGACGTCCGCACGCAGACGCCGCTGTATCGAGTCATCTTCATGGTCGACGGTTCAAGCATGGGTATGGATTGCCCTGACGATTCCGATGCCAACTATGTCAAGACCAGCGGTGCGTCGTTGTTCAAGCTGACATGCTCACAGCGCCTCTGGATGCTGACATCTGCAGGTTGGCATCAAATAACGTCCTGGTCAACTGTCTTGCTGGCTAAGGACGGTTCCTCCAAGTTCATGACGACTCACCCGACGGAAGGCGTTGTTCTGTAAGCTGTACGCAGCAACTAGGAGTTAGACATGCGGCTTCAGCAGTCTCAATTGACGGCCATCCTCACCGCCTACGAAGGCGGTGTGCGCCAAGGGCAGAAGGACAGCACGGTCGGAAATCCCTACGAGAGGTTCACGACCGAGTGGGATGCCTGGATCAAGGGTTACAACGTCGGCATTAAGGAGTTCGACGAGGCGCAGAAACGTGCAAAGATCGAGCCCGATCTTGCCGAAGCGCGTCTGTTGGCCGAAATGATGGGCTTCGTGCACAGCGTGACCACAACCCTGCCGGCCCGCTGTGCGAAGTCGCTGACTGAGATGGCGGATACGGTGGAGCGCCTGCGTGCGTCGCTGACGATCTACTCCGTCGAGGAGCAGATGCCTGAGCTTTGCTTTCAAGAGGACGGCCACGCCATCTCCAAGCGCGTTCTGGTCATGTTCAGCGATGGCAGTGCCGATGTATTCCGCGCTGAGAGGGATCGGCTCACCGATAGGGCGCGCTGGCCGGATTACAAGCTCGGCGGTCGGCAAGGCGCTAAGCCTACGCATTGGATGTATGTGCCTGACTCAGCAGCTCTCGCCGCATCAGGCACGAAGGCCAAGCCTGACCTTGTTCTCCAGGCTTCGTTCACTCCGAAGCCGGAATGCGTGCACGACTGGGAACCTGAATCCAAGGTCAACAATTGGCGCGAGACGTGTCGTAAGTGCGGTACGCAGGCCCAGGGGTCAGGGCAATGAGCTCCTCGTCCTTTCAGCTGCTGGTGCAGATGAGCCGTGACGACTTCAATCGTTCGGTCAGGAAGATCGTGCGCTTGTGGGCGTGGCCTGGTCGTGAGAATGATGTCACCGATCTCATCTTCAATCCGTACCAGGAGCACATGGTTGGACGTCTGTGGCATCGCGTGTCACCGCGCGCTACAGTGTGGACACGCTTTAAGGTTTGGTTCTGGAGTCAGTGATGCGTCTTCCCTCTATCAGTCTGCAAGATTTCGCCTACGCGGCCATCATGTTCGCGATCGTCTTCGGAGTCACGGCGTGGATCGCAATCGGCGTCACTCCGCCTGCACCTGACCAGCGTCGCGCCGTTGCGTGTGCTGAGATGGGTGGCGTCTGGCTCCGACACGAAGGCCTGTGCATCAAGACCGACTCGCTAGTGAGGATGGAATGACCTACATCACGTGGTTCCTGATGCTGGTTCCCGCAACGGGCCAACCGACATACGTCAAACCGTTCCCTGACGCTGTGTCTTGCCAAGTGCGGGTCATTGAGCTGCGCGACGAACAACCCACCAAGCATTTCAAGTGCATGGCGGTCAAGGGGCCGATCGATCTGTCGAGGCCCGCGCAATGAAACGCTTCCTGGTCTTCGCGTCTCACTTCCATTACCCGAGTGGCGGGATGGACGACTTCGTCGCTGACTTCGATGACAAACTCGAGGCACTGACGCAGGCGCGACTCATGATGGTGTCGAACGACTGGTCTAGCATCTACGACCAGGAGTTGCGTCGTGAAGTCGTGCTGATCGAGCAACCGATCTCGTTCGACTTCAAACGCTCGAAGCCTGCTGCGGTCTACAGGTGGCATGTCCAGGAGGTGCCGTTGTGACGTTCATCTCCCGCGCCGATTGTCCGCCAGCCTACAACGGGTGCACGTGCCAATGCCACAGGCACCCTGGGTGCGTGCACTTCATGGCGTGCTGCAGACCGGCATTCTCGGCCCTGACCCGACCGACACCAACAGTTGACAGGCAGCTCCAGGTTCTGGGCATCCTCGAGATGGCAGACCAATCTGTCTACGGTCTTGAGCACGAGTGGTATCTTGACATTGACTGGATGACACTGAAATGAATACAGTTTCGAGCCAGCAGACCTGGAGCAGGCGTTTGCCCGTTCCTCAGAAGCCTCATTTCTGGTGGAACAATGCTCGCCATTGCTGGGATATGCACTACGAGCGATCCGCTAGCGCCTTTCCGCGTCGCGTGCGTAAGGCGCTAGTGGCGCTTGACTATGCGAATGCTCTGCCCTGCAGCCTCGCTCAGCCTCCAGGGGTGTTCAAGTGAAAGCCACCCGCGTTCTCGGCCTGTGCGGCCTGCTATCGTCTGCGCTCGCTATGATCGGCGGGCTGGGCAACATGCCAGTTCTCGTCGGTCTAAGCGGTGCCGTCATGTTGTTCGGCAATGCATACGCGATAATGCGCCCTTAGGAGATCCACATGATCAAGGCACTCGTCGTTTTCTACATCGCGCTGCAAGCGCTGATCTCGCTCACGCTGGTCTGCAGCAAACGCAAGCCCGATGAGGCCTACTGGGTCCATCCGTGGCGCATCGGCTGTCTGATCGCCGAGGCCGTGTTGCTGGTGCTGGTGGTGGCGTCGTGAGCAATTGGCTCCTCGCGCTCTACGTATTGCAACCCCTAGGTCTGACCTGGGGCATCATGGGCCTGCTGTCGGCGCTCAAGGAGACGCGCCTGATGTGGTGGTCCCTCAAGATCTGCGCCGCGGCGTTCTGGTTCACCTGCTCGATCCGCTCGTTTATCGAGTGGGGCATCTGGATGGCACGATGATCCTGCTCGACGCCCAGACAAGCGCTAAGCTACTTGCGTTCCTTGGCAGTGCTGCTGACCAGGGTCTTTACCTCAACGACGTGAGTGCCGTTGAGTTATTCTTAGCCATCTTTCCGAACTACCCATATGAATTCACTCCTCCGCGGCCTCCTCGACCTGTTCTCCTTCGGAGCGAATGGGTCTGCAAAGTCTGTGCCAGCCCCGTCTGCGAAGGAGGGAGCAAGTGCCCAGGCATCGGAGGCTGCTGACTACTTCATGCCCGCAGGGCCCCTGTACCCTCACAAGGTCAATGCGGACCTGGAGTTCGAGAAGATGGCCACGCTGTACGGTGGCGGGCGCATGGGCGGGAAGCTGGTCAAAATTAACTTCGCTCTTGCTGTGCTCCACGAGCCACACAGGGAGACCAAACACTCGATCGCGTCGCGTCTGGACCAGCTCGACGAAAAGCAACTGCTTGCACTCGAGGCGTGTGTCACGTCATGGTTGAGAAACCGGTAATCATCCTTCGCGTCTACAGGCACGGTAAACTCGTGGCCGTCGCAAGCGAGGAAGGCGAGATCCGTGTGGTCAAAGACGATCTCGGTAAGCCTTACGTCGAGTACCCGTATATCAGCATCAACTGTCGTCCTGTGCTAGGTGACGAGAAGCAGGCGCCCCGTCATTGGGGCCACTCTCTGGAGGAAGAATGACCATCGGCCCGAAATGCATCGTGTTCACGTTCGCCAAGGGGGACATGATTGCAGTAGCGCCTGACTATACGGCGGGCAAGAAGTTCGTATTTGACAAGTGCGTCGCTGCAGGCATCCCGGTGCGGATGATTTCAGAGAGACACGGCTTCTTCGAAGTCACTCGTGGAACGATCAAGTCGAGGGAGAACGGCCCCGACCACATCACAATCGAATGGGTTGACGACCTGCCCGTGCCCCTGCGTCAGCGGATCTGGGCTAAGGTGCAGTCTTTCGCGAGGTTCATATGGGAACTGTGAATTACGGCAACCAAGACTTGATGATCGTTGATGAGCTCGAGACAACTGGTTTGGCTGACGATGTCCGCACGGTCACTGTGCAGGGTGTCGATGCGGGCGGAAAATCTCTTTTCGAGTACAAGACCCAAGCCCGGTTCATGGGTGACGCCAGTGAGCTCGCCAGACGTCTTGTCCTTCTGTTTAAAGAGCCGATCACCCGAGCTGTTCACGCAGCAGTCGAAGAGGTGTCCAAGCCTAAGAAGAACGAACCTTACTACCGTAGGTTCGAGAAGCGGAGAATGAAATGAACACCGTCACTGTGTTCGACTTCCGGGATCCGAAGGTCGCTGAGCTGGCAAAGGGGACCGTCTACATCTCCGATATGATGGGGTTCCAAGACGACGCTGACAGCAGAGGTAACGCGCAGTTCCTCGTTAGCCGTGCCCGTGATTGCGTGATCTGCGAAGTCCATGAGTTGGACGACGCGTACAAGATCGCCCAGTTGTATATCGGGCTACGGGCGATCGGCGCTGCCGCTGCTACCCTTGCACCGGCACCCGTACCCGCGCCGCCTGTAGCGGCCCACAGCACGGTGGTTGCACCGTATACAGCTGAAGAGGTCCGCGAAGCTGCCGAGCAACTGCGTGAAGTTCGCGCTGGCGTCGGTATGTGGGTCGACATGCTGGACAACCTTGCCTCCTTCCTGGAGAGAATCAAACCGTGAAACGCCTCCTCAAATCTCTCGGCCAGTGCATCGTCGCGCTGTTCGCTTCTCTGTTCCTGGGCATCCTTGCAGGCCTCGCGTCTGCTGGTGCCTACCGTGGGTTCATTCATGTACGCGTGGACCGTTGTCACCTCAACCATCCCGGCACCATGAGCGCGATCAAGTCTTTCCTCAAACGCCTGTTCTGCAGGCACAAGATCGGCACGCTGATCGACATCGACTGGGACGGTGCGAGCATCTACCGATGCAATCGCTGCGGCAAAGAGGTCACCAAACCATGAGCATCAACGCACAAGACAAGGGCAAGACCGGCGAACGCGAAATCGTGACCACATTGCTGGGCCTGATCGAGCTCGAGATCCAGGCGAACCAGTGGGACGAGGAAACGGCACGCCTGCTCCGCGCGGCACCGCAGCGCAACCAGAACCAAAGCGCTGTCGGCGGTGGAGACATCAACATCTTCGGTCTCTCGTTGGAGATCAAGCGTCAGGAGCAGCTTGCCCTGAACACGTGGTGGAACCAGTGCGTCGCCTCGGCTCAGCGCAACCACGACATCCCGATCCTCATTTACCGCCAGAACCATAAGCCGTGGCTTGTGGTTATGAAGGGCAGCCTGTGGTATTCGGGCTATGGGCATATCGATGCTCGTGTGACGGTCGATTTCGACACGTTCAAGGTCTGGTTCAGACATCGCGTTGTCTCGATCGTGAAGCAAGGCGACTTGATGAGAGTCTGACGTCAAGGCGTCGGCGCTAAACTGCGCTGATGTCTGGCTTTACGTTTTTCCCGCCACCCGATCCCATCGATCGGGCAATGCTCGCGCCCCCTCTGAACGAAGCAGAAATGCTGTGGCGCGACAAGTTCGTTGACGAATACTTCAAGGACCACGACTTCCTGGCAGCGTGCGTTCGCATGGGTTTCTCGGTCGCTTATGCCTCCGACTACGCCAAGAAGATGCGTTACGATGCATACGTGCAACAGAAGATCGCCGAACGCGAGGCACAGGACGATTACGTCGCCGATGCGGAGGCGCAGAAACGTTTCGTCTTCAAGATGCTGAAGAAGGAAGCGACATACGGTGGCCCGGGTAGCACCCAGGCTGCGCGAGTGTCCGCGCTGGGCAAGCTGTCCGACTTCCTTGGCATGAATGCGCCGATCAAGACGCAAGCCACTGTCGACGTGAGCGGCGGCATCCAGTTCTACATTCCCCACAACGGGCGCGATCCGTTGCCCCAGCCTGAACAGAAGGAGTCGAAAGATGAAAGCACACCAGGGTGAATATCTGCGCGGGCACGAACCGACGTTCCTTGACGCCAGAGCTCCCGATATGCCCAAAGGCGTGACAACTGGGCGCCTGCGTGCCTGTAGCTGGTGCGGCAGTCTGCCTCCCGAAGACGTTGCAGCGGCAATCCGTGCCGGCTGCAAGATGGAACACGCCGACCATAAGTACGGTTGGCCTCACAAGTTCTACCTCGACGCAGTTCCCAACCCGCACGCGGGCATGCTGGAAGCGCGCTCTTCGTCAAGTACCAAGAGCGACCAGTACCCGCACGAGATCCGCGAGCCTCGCTACAACGAGAAGACGGCTGAGCGTGTCGAGGACTATGTGCGGTACACTGAAGTACCGAAGCCTGCAGCGCCGACGACCTGGGGCAAGTTCTACACCGTGCACATGCGCGACGCTACGCCCGAGGACAAGCTGACGATCGAGCGTGCGGTGGGCATGCACATCGACTTCGACGTCAACCAGCCCGGTGACGTGCAATGGCGCAAGTTCCAGGAGCCCACAGCATGAGCATCATCAACAAGATCAACGACGGCCTCAAGGACATGACGGCCCTGGAGAAGGGTGACAAGTCCGGCCACGAGTTCTACGGGAACCAGCATAAGGCAGGCGCCGGCGCGCAGTCCGCGTCGAAGGACGGCCGCATGCACATGGACAGCCTGAAGGAAGGCCAGAAGCTGTACGACAAGAAGGGCCAGAAGGTCGACGAAGTGGCAGCAGTCAGCAATCATCCGTTCGGCGGGAAGCGTGTGGACACCCGTGCGGGCCTCAGCCTCCATGCCAACCGCGACGGTGTGAACGCCCACGGCTACACGAACGTCAAACCCGGCAAATAGATGCCAGCAGTCGTAGCCGGCGCCCATGTTCAAGGGCACGGCACCTCACAACCTCGGCGCATAGCCCCGCAAAAGGGCCCGCAAGAGGACTTTCTTACCACCGATGCAGACATAGCCATTTACGGCGGTGCGGCCGGTGCAGGTAAGACGTGGGCGATCCTCATGGAGTGCCTGCGCCATGTGACCACAAATCCCGAGTTTGCTGCGGTCATCTTCAGGCGCACCATGCCCCAGGTCAAGAACCCTGGTGGCCTGTGGGACGAATCCGAAAAGCTCTATCCGCTAACTGGCGGGTCGCCCACACAGTCGCTCTCGGAGTGGACGTGGCCTAAGGGTGGGCGGGTCAAGTTCGGGCACCTGGAGCACGAGAAGAACAAACTTGACTGGCAGGGCTCGCAGATCCCTCTCATCATCTTTGATGAGTTGACGCATTTCACCGCGGGCCAGTTCTTCTACCTGATGTCGCGGAACCGCTCGATGAGCGGAGTGCGCCCGTACATCCGCGCCACCACAAACCCTGATGCGGATAGCTGGGTGGCGTCGCTCATCAGCTGGTGGATCAACCCTGAGACGGGCTTCCCGATCCCTGAGCGGGCTGGTAAGATTCGCTGGTTCGTTCGCATCAACGATGTACTGCTGTGGGGCAATTCGAAGGCAGAGCTTCTTGAACGGTACGGCGATCCCAGTTTGCCGCTCGACCACGAAGAGCAGATTCAGCCGAAGTCCCTGACCTTCATCCCTGGCAAGCTGAGCGACAACCCGGCTCTGATGAAGAGCGATCCGGGTTACCTCGCGACGCTGAAGGCGCTGCCGCTGGTCGAGCAGGCGCGTCTGCTGGGCGGCAACTGGAAGATCCGTCCTGCTAGTGGTCTGTACTTCAAACGCGAATGGGTCACCATGGTGGACTTCGCGCCCAAGGATCTTGAAATCGTCCGTTACTGGGACCTTGCAGCTACGGAGAAAACCGACGACAACGATCCTGACTGGACCGCAGGCATCAAGCTGGGGCGATGCAGGAAGACGGGCGTATACTACTGGCTGGATGCCAAGGCGGATCGCAAGTCACCACACGGCGTCAGGAAACTGATCTATGACACAGCGGTGGCCGACACCATAACGGTGAACATCGGCATCCCGCAGGACCCGGGTCAGGCAGGCAAATCACAAGTCGGGGACCTCGTTGGGTTCCTGTCAGGATTCACGGTTCGCGCGAGGCGCGAGCAAGGCGACAAGATTGTTCGCTTCGGTCCCTTCAGCGCGCAGTGCCAGGCAGGCAATGTGTACGTTGTGAAGGGAGACTGGAACGACGCAGCATTCACCTGTCTCGAAGCGTTCCCCCAGGGGCTACACGACGACTACGTGGACGGATGCAGTGGAGCCTTCGCTATGCTGAACGAGAACAATCTGGGACTCTTGGATTATTACCGAAAAGTGGCGGCGGAAGTGAAGTCAGAACCTCCGCCTGAAAAGAAGAGCAGTGGACCGTCTGCTTTCATGCAGGCACTGAGCTAGGAGTTAGCACGATGGCAAAATGGGCGAATGCATTGGTGCTGGACGGAGGGAGCGATCTCATCCGTACCCGCGCCGCAACGACGAGCCGTGTCAAGATGCATGTGGTCAAGGCTTACAGCGCCGGCGACAGCTATGCAACGGTCCTGGGCAATTCCTGCGCATCGGTGGACATGACACCGTCCGACTACGTGCAGAGCACGGCGGGCAGCAACCGCGTGACAACCGTCGCCGCGAAGGCTGGTCTGACGGTGGGCGCAGCTTCGGGCGGCACGCCCAACTTGCACATCGCACACGTCGACTCGGTGAGCTCCGATGTGCTGTACGTCACGGACGAGACGACCGATCACGTGCTGCTGGTGAGCGACCTTGTGAACGTGAGTTCGCACACCTTGACCATGAATCAGCCCATCTGAGGTCTGACAGATGACTTGGAATTCCACACCACTCGCCACAGGCAAGGGTAACGGCGCCACAACGGCCGTGATCACGGCCATGAACACGAGCGGCGCCAAGCTGCTGGTGATCGAAACTGCGGGCAGTGGTACTCCGACGGTCACCGAGACCATTGGCGGAAGTCCTGTCACTAACACGTGGGCATCTGGTACGTTCTTCAACGGCACAACGCCGAACACGAAGTTCCTGTATTGCATCTTGCCGACGAATGTCGGTGCTAACCACGTCATCACCGTCAACGGTTCTGTCGTGTCGGCAGTGGCCTCCGCTTGGACTTGCACTGGCACTCCGCAACTTGACAGCCAAGGCACGCCGAATTCCACCACCAACGTCCAAGGCCAATTCAGCGCATCAAGTTTCACGCCAGCGTCGAACGGTTGTTTGCTGCTAGCGGGTGCTGCATGGGCGGGTGCTACTTCTGGTTTTGGTGCCGGTTCAGGTTGGACTCTGATCGACGCTCAACCTTACGTCGGTGGCACAAGCTACGGCACAAGCTGTGCATACAAAATCCAGACGACAGCGACAGCAGTTCCCACCACGGAAGGCACTGTTACTTGGAGCAGCGGTTCGACGAATCTCTGCTACAACGGTATCGCTTTTAGCGAGGCTGCGTCAGCCACCATCACGCTCACGACACCGAAGGCCTTCGAGGTTCACCAGCGGAGCGGGACGACCGGCAGCATCCAGATCAGCGGGACCTACACCGGGTCGCCCACGTCCATCCGTGCTCGGTTCAACGGCGGCTCCTGGGCTGTCATTGTTGCTAGCCCTACCGGCGGAACGTTTAGCGGCACGTTGACAGGGCAGACCCAGGGCCAGGGATCGCTGGACGTCGACTTCTCCAACGACGGTTCTGTGACTGCTTCCGTCGCCAACGTCGGTATCGGCGACATCATTGTCGACATCGGCGATTCGCGAGACGAAGGTCGTGGCACCAATGGGCAAGCGTATTCGCACGCTACGCTCAAAGCCTGTATGTTCAAGAGCGGCGTCTGGGGCGAGCTGATCGAGAGTGCTGGTGCGGGCACCATGTTCCCCCGCTTGGCCACGCAGTGGATGGCCAGCCAGGGCGTGCCTGTCGCGTTCATTCGCTGTGGTGTTGGCGGACACGACGTTGTCGGCACGCACAATGAATGGGCGAAAGCGTCGAACGCCGACTATACGGCGATGCAGACCGCTGTCACCAATTCGACTGCACAAGGCATCAGAATTGTCCTTGCCTTGTTCGGCCCTAACGCCATCGTTAACGGGAATAATGCAGCAGTCGCATTGGCAACTGCTCGCGCTGCTTTCGATCTGCTGGCAACAAACCTGGCAGCAGACCTCCCGGGTACGCCCAAGCTGTTCATGGACATCTGCGGCGAAGTCGGAACGGGTAGCCCACCTGACCGACGCACAGCTGAAGACAACATTCGCGGCGCTGTGCTGTCAGCATGGAATAACAACGGTACAGCCATCAAGCCGTCCTGCGTCCTGATCGATCAGAATTATACGGACGATGTGCATCCGTTGACTGATCCGCAGTTGACACAGTGCGCGGACCGCGCATGGCCATCCATCGCTGAGGTGCTCTTCTCCGGCTCCAACGGTCGAGGGCCTCGCGTCAGTTCCATGCAATGGAACTCGGGTCGCACGGCACTGACTGTCGCATTCGATCGCGCCCTGAAAACAGGCCTGACGCATGCGACTCAGGCCTGGATCGTGAACGATGTCGGTGGTGTCGGCGTCATGACGATCAGTGGGATTGCATATCACGGGTCGAACCCGAATGCGCTGGTCTTCACTGTCAGCACGCCTGCCACTGGCGCGAATGGTTCGACCCGTGTGAGTTTCGCATCCGGCGACGATGCTGTCGGTCGGGTGATTCCGTTGTCTACGGACATCACCTTGCCCAACGCGTCTGTCGTCAACCTGCCGGCAGAACCGATCTACAGCTACCCGGTGTCCGAATTCGCGGCAACGGCAACGACAGTGACTGTGACGCTAACGACTGACGGCAGCACACCGGCAGCGAGCCTCACCGGGCTACGCTGGGCGTTCTTTGACCAGCCGTTGCCGAACAACTTTGCCGCGCCTGTGGCGAAGGGTAGTGGAGCCAGTACGAACGGATCGGGTGTATTCAGCGTCAGCATCACAGGAACCGCACTTCTTGTGGGCGCCGTTGGCTGGCTAGTGGTGACCGACACCGACGGAACCACGACACAGACCCCGATGAAGGGTTACAGCGGCCCTGTGGTGGTGAGCTGATGGCAGCAATCTTTGGAACTCGCAGGCTTAGCGGTGGGGCCGTCTATGGCCTTGAACTCGGTGACGCAGCAATCGCATTGACAGCAGCGCCCGCGTCTTCAACACCGACATCCTCGGCAGCTCAGCTGACATTCATTGCCCCGTTGCTCGTCGCGGCAGGGGTTTTCGCCCCCAGCGCGAGCACCGCAACGATCAGCGTCGTCCCATCGGCCATCAATCTTTCTGCTGCGGCCGCCAACATCCTGACCACAGCGACAGCCGCCACGATCAGTGTGGTCAGCGGCACTCCGATGACCGCCACGCAGGGCTACACAGTCAAGGCAGGCAAGCGCGCAGCCGACAAGGGCGATGTGCAACGTTTCCCTGTCAAGGATCCACTCGAAGACCTTGTGCTGTGCTTCTCATTCACGGAGCAGTTCAATAGCATCGCCGACCCAACATTGGATATCGGTGTGTTCTGGGCAGCAACGGAATCCACAGGAGATATATCGCCCAGCGACGTCCTTGATGGGGGCTTCCAGATTGACGGCTCGACAGTGTTGCAACGAGTCAAGGCCGGGGTACACTTGGTCGACTACTCGTTCCGGTGCACTGTCACCGGCCCCGATGGAGTGACGCGGTTGAGTTTGCCCGCGATCCTCCCAGTTCGGACACTCCCATGA
The DNA here is from genome assembly GCA_021527025.2 of Geoglossum cookeanum. Taxonomy (NCBI): domain Eukaryota; kingdom Fungi; phylum Ascomycota; class Geoglossomycetes; order Geoglossales; family Geoglossaceae; genus Geoglossum; species Geoglossum cookeanum. The sequence goes on along the minus strand of JAJDFF020000237.1, from coordinate 30,275 downwards.
GCAAAAAGACACCACTGGCGGAAGAAGTCGTGGCCCGCGCTGCGGGCGTTTGGAATGCGCTGCTGGGTCGAACCAACAAGACTCTCGACGCGGCATGGATGAGCCCTGGGACGCCCACAGCACCGATGGTGAGCGGCGATCAGCAGGAAGGAGTTCGCGGTCGCACGTTCGACTTCCCGATCGGCTACAACATGCGTCAGCAGCCGCGTTCTGGAGAGGCTGTCACCTACGCGCAGATGCGGTCGTTGGCCGACAATTGCGACGTCCTTCGCCTCGTGATCGAGACCAGGAAAGACCAGCTCGCCAAGTTCAAATTCAGCGTGGGCTTCAAGCAGCGCAAGCAAGGCAAGGACGCAGGCAAGCGCAAGGACCCAGATGCACGCTGCCAGGAGGTCGAAGACTTCTTTGCCATGCCGAACGGCGAACTGCCCTGGATCGACTGGCTGCGGCTTGTCTGCGAGGAAATGCTCGTCACGGATGCCCTGACGATCTACCCGTGGAAGAACAACGACGGGACGCCCTACAGGTTTGAGGTGATTGACGGGGCAACGATCAAGCGGGTGCTAGACGAACATGGTCGCACGCCTGCGCCCCCGTATCCTGCCTATCAGCAGATCCTGAAAGGGATGGTCGCAAGCGAGTACACGACGGAAGAGCTGGTGTTCGCTCCGCGCAATCGCCGCGTCAACAAGGTCTACGGTTACAGCCCTGTTGAGCAGATAATCATGACGGTGAATATCGCTATTCGCCGTGCCCTGCATCAGCTCCAGTATTACACCGAAGGTTCGACCCCTGATCTGCTGTTCCAAGTTCCCCCCGAGTGGAATATGACGCAGATCAAGGAGTTCAACGAATGGTGGCAGGATTCGCTGTCCGGCAACACCAGCGCACGTCGCAAGGCACAGTTTGTGCCCAACGGTGTCACCCCCTTGAATACCAAGGAGGCGATTCTCAAAGACCCCTATGACGAATGGTTGGCACGGATCATCTGCTACGCGTTCAGCGTCAGCGCCCAGCCGTTCATCAAGGAAAACAACCGCAGCACGAGCGAAACCGCTCATCAGATGGCCCTGGAGGAAGGTCTGTACCCCCTGCTGAATTGGCTCAAGGGGATCATGGACCGACTGATCTGGAACTTCTTCGGATACAAAGACCTGGAATTCGTATGGGACGATCAAGAGTCACTGGATCCCGAGGCGCAGGCCAAGATCGACGACCTGAACCTGAAAAACGGCTCAACGACGCTGAACGAGGTGCGCGGGAAGCGAGGCGATGCACCTGTGGAAGGCGGCGATGTGCCGATGGTCTTGACTGCGACTGGTTACGTTCCGATTATCCCGAAGGAGCCGGAACCGGAGCCATCGCTGTCCTCATCGGGCCTGGAAGATGGCGAAAACATTGATCCGGAAGACCCCGACGCTACACCACCCCCAGGCGGGGGTAAGGCGGGCGCTGTGGGCGGCGCAAAGGGTGCGGCCCCTGCTACCCCGGCAGCGAAGGGCGCAAAACCGCCTGCAGCGGCTAAAAAGTCCGCCCCTGCCAAGGCTAAGGGTGACGACACAACCAAATCCGAGGAAGGGGGTGTAGGCGCTGATGGCGACTACGTCCGATTTCGCCGGGTCCGCAAGGCGTCATCTTCGAGCGTAAAGCCGATCAAGCGCACTACAAAAGCCAACACCAAAGCGACCGAAGCCTTCGCCAAGGATATCCACCAGCAGCTGACCACAGCGTGCGACGCGTTGCTGGAGCATGTGGTCAGCCTCAATAAGGCACGCGCAGCGCCGAAACCTGCTAATCCGCTCGACAGTTTCGAATGGAGCGGATGGGACGAATTCGAAGACCTATTCGGGCGCCACCTTAAGGGGTTTGCAACTGCGGGGGCTTCTAGCGCTGCTCTGCAGTTGGATATTGACGATGACGCTATCGTCAAACTCGCAAACAAAGATGCAATTGCATATGCGCGCGAGCGAGCTGCGGAACTGGTAGGCAAAAGGGTTGATGCAAACGGGGATATTGTTGAGAACCCAAACCCCGCCTATAGTGTTGAGGAAACTACGCGAGAGATGATCCGAGCGGACGTTACTCGCGCAATGGAAGAAGGCCTGTCGAACGACGATCTCGCAGGCGTCATCAAAGAGAATTACGCGTTTAGTGAAGAGCGGTCCATGACGATCGCACGAACCGAAAGCGCGGCGGCAGACACCAACGGCAATCTTGCACTGTACCGGAATACCGGGATGGTGACACAGAAAGAATGGATTGTCGGTGAAGGATGCTGCGACGACTGCGATGAGTTGGACGGTATGGTGGTCGACCTCGATGAAGAGTTCGATGCCGGCATTCTGATTCCCCCTGCTCACCCGAACTGCCGTTGCGATTACCTTCCCATCCTGGAAGACGAATGAGATATGAGTGACACCCTGAAGCAGTATTTCGAGATCCGCAAGGTCGATGCCGAGCAGCGCATGGTCTGGGGTTACGCCTCGACCGAGTCTGTCGACGTGCAAGGCGAGACGGTGACGAAGGCTGCCATGGAGGACGCGTGGACGGACTACATGCAGTTCGCCAACGTGCGTGAGATGCACCAGCCCAGCGCCGTGGGTGTCGTCAAGGAATACGAGTTCCGAGACAACGGCGTCTTCATCGGTGCGAAGATCGTTGACGACGCTGCCTGGCAGAAAGTCCAGGAGCAGGTTTACAAGGGTTTCAGCATCGGGGGCAAAAAGAAGCCCGGTGGCTACGACCCATTGACCAAGACCATCACCGCCCTGAGGCTGACCGAAATCAGTCTTGTGGACCGCCCTGCCAACCCCGAGGCCTTGATCGAGATGTTCAAGGCAGACCTGGAGACTGAACCCATGAGCGACGCCACCAAGACGGAACCAACGCAAACCGACCAACTGAAGGAGCTGATTGCCAAGGGCAACATCACTCCGGAACGCCTGCTGGAGATCGTCGAAGCCGAAGTCAAAAAGGCTGCAGGCACCGGCGAGCAAACGGAGGCCCAGTCTGCACAGCCTACCGCTGAAGGTCAGACCGAAGCAACTCCGCCTGTCGTCGAGGAAGTCCCCGCCGTCGCCAAGGCCGCTGCACCGCTGGGCTTCATTCAGCGCACCCTGCGCCTGGTGGCCAGTGGTGACGAGGAAGCGGTCAAGAAGGGCATCTACGACATCGGCACCCTTGCCAACTTGCTGAACAGCCTGCGCTATGTGCAGGCGGACAGCGCGTCCGAAGCCCAGTACGAAGGCGACAGCAGCCCGGTCCCTGCCAAGCTGGCCGAATGTATCAAGGCGCTGGGCGCCGTGTTGCTGGAAATGGCGCAGGAAGAAGTCGGCGAACTGATGCAGACGCTCAAAGCGGACGGCGCCGACAAGGACCCGCTGGAGCTGCTGACAGAGAAGGTCGCGGCCATGGTGGAAAGCTCGCAGCATGCGGGTGAGATCCACAAGACGATTAAGGGCGTCACGGACGTAATCAAATTCGACGAAGGCGCGATTGCCAAGGCGGTGGAAGGCGCTGTTGCAGCCTACGCGGCCAAGTTCGACGACATCCAGAAGTCGCTGACCGAGCACGACGCCCTCGTGAAGATGGTGCAGCCCATGAAGGACCAACTGGCCGACCTGGAAAAGCGCTGGGCCAAGACGCCCGCAGCCCCCAAGGCAGCGTTGACCGCCATCGCCAAGGGCGACGACGGTGACCCGCTGCTGACTGGTCGCCAAGACACCGGCCCCACGCTCAAGGCGGACGGCACTGTCGACGTCGAGGCGGAGATCCGCAAAGTTCACCAAAGCGGCGGACGCCCCATCGGGGGTTAACGCTATTTCAACCGAGGCCTAGGCTCCCGCCGCAAAGCCAATCTCTCACCTCTAAGGAGATCAGCACATCATGAACCCAACCCAAGACACTCTCGAACTGATCAAGGCCGCTTACGGCGGCGAAGACATCAGCAAGTCCATCACGCAAGCCACCGGCCTGGTCGCCTACGACCTGCAAGCCCCGGCCAAGAACCTGTACCCCGTCTTCACCCCGCTGCGGAACAAGATCCCGCGCGTCGGCGGCGGCAAGGGCGTGGCGACCAACTGGAAGGTGATCACGACCATCGTCGGTTCCGGCCACGACAACACGCCGTGGATCCCGGAAGGCCAGCGCTCGGGCGTCATGTCCTACACCAGCGCCCCCAAGGCGGCCAACTTCGTCACCTTCGGTGAAGAAGACAACATCACCTTCGAGGCCGTCAACGCCGGCAAGACGTTCGAGGACGTCCGCGCCACGATGGCCATGCGTCTGCTGCAGAAGCTGATGTTGAAGGAAGAGAACGCGATCCTGGGCGGCAACGCTTCCATCTCGCTGGGCACCCCCGCAGCCCCGACCGTCGCCGCCACCGGCACAGGCAACACGCTGGCTGCCGCGACCTACGTCGTCTATGTCGTCGCCCTGACGCAAGAAGGCTTCTACAACAGCTCGGTTTCGCTGACGGGTGTCGCCACCAGCAAGACGGTCACCGGCGCCGACGGTGCGACCTACGTCGTCAAGGGCGGCAGCTCCAACCTGAGCACCGCTTCGGCTGGCCAAGCGATCACGCTGGGCCAGAAGCTGACCTGCACCGCCACGCTGATCGACGGCGCCATCGCCTACGCCTGGTACATCGGCACCGCCGGCAACGAGAAGCTCCAGGCCATCACGACGACCAACTACTACGAGCGCACCACGCCTCTGACGACCGGCACCCAGGCGGCCACCGCCATCACCGCGGACTGCTCCAACAACAGCGGCCTGGCGTTCGACGGCCTGCTGACCGCGGCCCTGAACCCCGCCAACTCCTGCTACGTGAACAAGCTGGCAGCCCAGGCCACGCTGACCAGCTCGGGCCGCGGCTCCGTCGTGGAAATCGACGTCGCGCTCCAGTACATGTGGGACACGTACCAGATCAGCCCGTCCGTGATCTGGGTCAACTCCCAAGAGAGCAAGAACATCACGAACAAGTGCATGACGGGCGGCACGAACGCTCCGCTGGTCCGCTTCAACAACGACGGCAACCAGAAGGAGCCGATGGGCATCATCGCGGGTGGTGTGGTCAAGAGCTACTTCAACCCGTTCATGCCCAACGGCGGCGCGGTCATCCCCATCATGATCCACCCGAAGGTCCCGCCGGGCACGCTGATCCTGTACTGCGAAGAGCTGCCGGTCTACTACCAGAACAACGAGGTCAGCAACGTGGCCGAGATGAAGATGCGCCAGGACTACTACCAGATCGACTGGCCTCTGCGCACTCGCAAGTACGAGAGCGGCGTGTACGCCGAGGGCGTGCTGGCCATCTACGCGCCCTTCTGCCTGGGCGTCATCACCAACATCACCAACGGCTAATCGGCCGGCAGTGACCTGGGACGGGAGCTTCGGCTCCCGTTTTCAAGAACCACCAATTCATCAAGGCTCGTATGGAAAAGCTCACTTTCGTGGCCCCCGAGGGCATGACCAGCATCAGTATCGGTGGCGAGGTCTTCGAGGTCGAAGACGGCAAGCTGGAACTCCCCGCGACGGTCAACATGGCCGACATGGCAGCCCACGGCGTGAAGCCCTTCGAGCAGCCCCAGCACCTGGAACAGAACCCGCTGGACGAAAAGCGCCTGCGCGAAGCCGAAGAAGCGGCTCGCGTCGCAGCAGCCCAGGCGTTGGCTGACAAGGAAGCGACCGCAAAGGCCGAAGCTGAGGCAGCAGCCGCCGCGCAGGGCGGCCAAAGCGCCCCCGCCAATACCAGCGCACCTGCAGCAACGCCGGCCGCCCCTGGGCCCGATTCCGCCACACCCGTTTTCACCCCGCCCTGGGAAAATAAGTAAGCCATGCCCGGCCTGACTTCGCTTTCGAAGGTCAAGGGGTGGCTCGGCATCCCTGCTGCCAACACCTCGAGTGATCAGCTGCTTGACGACATGATTCAAGCAGCGTCGGCCTTCATCGCGAACTATCTGGACAGCCCTGTCCTCCAAGCTGACCACACGGAGTTCCGTGACGGTAACGATGCGCGTCGCATCAAGCTCGCTAACACGCCCTGCACCGCTGTGTCGCTGGTGAAGGTCGGCGAACACACGTTCTCGGATTCGGAGTTCATGTTCCGGGACTCCGACATCATTCTAAGCAACGCTGTGTTCTGCCGAGGCATCGCGAACGTGGAGCTACGCTATACGGCGGGCTACGCAACTGTCCCTCCCGACATCGAACAAGTGGTCGTAGAGATGATCGGCCTCAAGTTCAAGGAGAAAGATCGCCAGGGCGTCACATCCAAGTCGATGTCGGGGGAGTCGATCAGCTTCAGCGACAAAGACATGTCGTCCAGCAACAAGACGATGCTGACGCAGCGCAAGAGGGTCGTGCCCGTATGATCAACGTCAAACCCATCGGCGGCGGTTCAGACGACCTGCCCAAGAAGGGTGGCATCATTGCTGACGTGATGCGGACGTCGATCCAGCGAGTGGTTCTGCTTCTGCAGGCTCGCGTAAAGCTCAAATTGACGGACGATGTGCTGAAGGTCCGCACAGGGCGCCTCCGTCGCAGCATCACCAGCGAAGTCGTTGAGGAGCAGGGGCAGATCGTTGGTCGAGTGGGCACGAATGTCGTGTACGCAGCACCGCACGAGTTCGGCCTCAACAAGGACCAACAGGTGCGCGAGCACATGCGGAAGGCCAAGATGGTCTTCGGCAAGATGCTCAAGGAACCGATCACCGTCCATGTTCGAGCACATACACGCCACATGGTGATCCCAGAACGATCGTTCCTGCGGAGCGCACTGCTCGAGATGCGGGACGAGATTCCGAAACAACTGCAAGCCGACGTGAGCAAGGTATAGCGTGGACTCAAACTTCGTCCGCGAGGACATTTACGGGGCACTGTGGTCAAAACTGGAGGCCCTCGAGGGCTTCACGACCATCGAGCGTCGCCTGCGCCATGTGGCCGACGTGCCTGGGGCTGAGCAACCTTACCTCGCGATGGCACAGGTTGGGGAAATCCCAGACTACCAAGTGGGCAGGCCGACACAGTGGTTGTTCAACTGTGTGCTGTACGTGTACGTCAAGGATCCGGATGGGAGCGTCCCTGGGGTGCTGATGAACCCGCTGCTTGATGCCATTACGAAGGTTTTTGACTTCGACAATACAATGGGCAATTCCTGCACCCTCGGCGGCCTTGTGCTGTGGTGCCGTATGGGCCCAATCGACACCGATGAGGGCACTCTAGGCGAACAAGCGATCGCCCGCATTCCCATCGAAATCCGAGTTCGCTAACACCTCAACTGAACGTAGGAGGCCACCATGCCGAATCCCGCCGCTAGCGTATACAAGCGTCTTGGCTACAAGGCCGAGAGCACCTTCGGCACTGCTGCCGGAGCTTCTGGCGCGCAATTGCTGCGCCGCCTGCAATCCACGCTGGACCTCGCGAAGGACACTTACCAGTCCGAAGAGATCCGTCCCGACTTCCAGATCGCTGACTTCCGTCACGGTGTGCGCCGTGTCACCGGTCAGATCTCGGGCGAACTCAGCGCCAAGACCTACAGCGATTTCTTCGCTGCTGCGCTGAAGCGCGATTTCACATCGTTGGCAGCCGCTGCGACGCTGGCCATCACGATCGCAACCGATGCTCTGCTCGGCACTGTGCAGACCTACAAGGTCACGCGGGGATCCGGCTCCTGGCTCACCGATGGTTTCAAGGTCGGCCATGTGATCCGCCTGTCTGTGGGCACGCTGAACGCGGCCAACATCTCCAAGAACCTCTTCATCCTGACGCTGACTGCGACCGACGCGATCGTCATGACGCTGAACGGAAGCGCGCTTGTGGCTGAAGGCCCGATCGCCGGTTGCACCGCGACGATGATCGGGAAGCAGACGTTCGTGCCCCAGACGGGCCACACGGACAAGAGCTTCACCATCGAGCACTTCTACCAGGACCTGGGTGAAGTCGAACTGTATACGGGTTGCAAGGTGTCCAAGGTCGCGCTGAGCCTCCCGCCGACGGGCATGGCGACGGCGGCGTTCGACTTCATGGGGCAGAACATGACGCCCCAGACGGGCGCCTACTTCACCGCACCGACTGCGATCACCACCACCAGTTCGCTCGCAGCGGTCAACGGCGTGCTGCTGGTCGGCGGTGTGCCTGTCGCGATCCTGACGGGCCTCACGATGAACCTGACGCCGGGCTATACCGGTGATCCGGTGGTCGGCTCCAACACGGTGCCATTCCTGTTCCCGGGCCGCGTGAAGGGCGATGGCCAGATGACGGCCTACTTCGCCAACACCACGTTGCGCGACATGTTCCTCAACGAGACCGAGGTCAGCATCATCGGCGTCTTCACTTCGGACAACAGCGCCGCAGCCGACTTCGTGACCTGCGCCTGCTATCGAGTCAAGGTGGGCGGTGCTACCAAGGACGACGGTGACAAGGCGCTGATCCAGACGCTGCCGTTCACTGCGCTGATGAACTCCAACGGTGGTGCAGGCACATCCACCGAGAAGACGACGTTCCTCATGCAGGACTCGCAAGCCTAAGCGACCTGCTCTTCAAGCGGCGCTCGGTTGGTCCCGTGCGCCGCTTTTCACTCTAGCAAATGGAGAATCCCATGGACCTGCAAAACCAAACCGCCACATCCGAAGTCGACTTCGACGAGCTGGACAAGTTCGACGACGTGCAGAGCGGAAAGGTCTTCATCAAGAACCCGCAGACGGGAGCCCCTACCGGCTTCTACATCGAGTTCGCAGGTCCGGAACACCCCGAGCGCAAGAAGCGCGTCATGAACGCACAGCGCAAGATGCGCCAGCAGCTCCAGAAGACCAACAAGCTCACGCTCAAGGACCCCATCGAAGACGATGAGGACAACCTGGAGATGCTGGTGGCCTGTGCCCTGAGTTGGAACTTCCCGCAGGAGTTCTCGAAGGCCAACGTCCAGGCGCGCCTGACGGATCCCAAGAAGCGCTGGCTGCGCGACCAGATGCAAGCGGGCTTCGACGAGCGTGAAAATTTTATCGCTCGCTCCGCGTAATCCTTGTCGCCGCCGCGGAGCGTGAGGCGAAGCTCTCTGTTCGCCAGGGCGACGGCGCCCCGCTCCGCACTCATCTTCAGCGAGCTGCTGCCAACGGGCAGTTAGACCCGCTGCTTGATAGCGACCCCTTACCCTGGTGCTTGAGGGTACTATGGGACGCTTACCTCACTCTGTCCCAGTGCCGCCCAGTCGGTATGGGAATGAGTGCGATCCCCCAGGCCGAGATCCGGGCTTGGTGTGTGAATTACGGTTGTGAACTCAATCCTTGGGAAGTTGACACCATAACCGCAATGGACTCCAAAATGGTTTCCATCCTGTCGTCAAGCGGAAAGACACTGAACTCCGAGGAGCCAGAGACTTGAACTACCAGATGGCCGGCGGGTTGATGATTCAACTCGCGGCGGATGTCGGCAAGCTACGTGTCGACATGGACGCCGCGAAGGGAATCGTCGACAAGTACGGCGCTGATGTCGACAAGATGGTGGGCTTCGCAAAGGGAGCTCTCGGCGCACTTGCGGGCATCGGTTCCATCGCCGCGTTTACTGGAATGATCAAGAGTGCTGTCGATGCACAGGGCGCGCTGCACGACCTCAGCATAACCACAGGCATGAGCGTGGCTGCACTCGGCCAGTTCAAGGGTGTTGGTTCCTACACCGAAACCAGCCTCGAGCAGATCACCGGCGCCAGTCTCAAGTTGTCGAAGGGTCTCGCCGCGGCTAGCGACGATAGCAAGGGTGCCGGCGCGGCCTTGAAGGCCCTAGGCCTCAACCTTGCGGACATCAAAAAGATGGCCCCCGAGGAGCAGATGCTCGCGGTCGCCAAGGCTCTAGACCAGTTCAAGGACGGCAGCGAAAAGTCCGCAGTTGCGATGGCACTGATGGGCAAGTCCGGGGCAGCAATGCTCCCGTTCCTCAAGGACCTTGCCGAAGCCCAGGAAAAAGGGAAGATCAACCTCGACGAGAACGAGAAAGCCCTGCGCGCCAACCAGGCTGCCATGGCAGATGCGTTCGGCGACAACCTTACGGCAATTCGTAAGAACAGCGAAGGCTGGAAGAAGGACCTTGCTAACGGCCTGCTACCTGTACTGTTCGAAGCTTCAGAAGTCTTCAAGCAGATGATGGGCGGCACCGGCGGGCTGAAAGAGGCAATTAGCAAGCTCGCCAAGGACGGTACGCTGGCAGAATGGGGTCGCAACCTGCTCACGATCCTCAGCTACATCGTGGACGCGTTTCAGATCGCATGGCGCGTGGTGGAGAGTGTGGTCAAAGCCATGACGGGCTACGTCGCTGCTATCGTCGAGCAGTGGACCAGCATGGGCGACGCGATGAAGTTGTTCCTGAAGGGCGATTTCTCCGGCGCAACCAAGGCCATGCAGGACGGCTTCAATAAGACGAAGACTATCGCGGTTGAAGCCGGCAAGTCCATCGCGGACACGTGGGACACGCCCACCATGGGCAGCAAGTTCCGAGACCGCATGGCAGATATTAAGGGCATGTCTGCCATTGCTGCGGATTCGAAGAAGGACTTGAACTACAGCGGGGTCCTGGAAGAGAACAGCGAAGCCAACAAGAAGGCTCGCGCCGAAGAAGAAAAGCACCAGAAGCAAGTCTCATCGCTGATCGCTGAGGTGAATAAGCTGACCGACGGGTTCGAACAGCAGATGGGCACCGGTCAATCGCTGACTACTGTCCAGAAGAAGCAACTCGATATCGAGAAGCAGCTTGAAGCCGGGACGCTCAAGCTAAGTGACGCGGAGAGGAAGAAGATCGACTCTGCGCTCGAGAACGCGCGCACGACAGAAATCGCTGCCCTTGCTCAGCAGAACTACAAGAAGATGGTCGAGGAGGGCACGAAGACCGAAGCCTCAGCGATCGAGGCGATCAACAAGCATACCGCTAGCCTGCAGGAGCAGATCGACAAGCAATTGGCGGATACGGCTGTGCTCCTTGGCAACAAGGATGCGACTGAAGAACTCGTCACATCCAAGTTGCGCGCGCAGGCTGCGTTGAGCGAGTCCACCGCTGCGTTCCTTCGTGAGCATTACGAAGTTAGCGCGGAGGCAGATGCGCTCGAAGCGCAAGCTGCGAAGCTGCGTGAGCTGGCGCAGGCCAAAGAAGACTTCATGCAGATCAAGCCGTGGGCTGATCTGGCGAATACCATCCAAACCAGTCTCACGGACAGCCTGTTCCGTGCGTTCGAATCTGGCAAGGGCTTCTTCGACACGCTGTGGAAGGGCATCGTCAACACCTTCAAGACCACCATCCTGAAGCTGGCGATCAGCGGCCCTGACGGAAAGGGCGGCATAGTCGGCTCGGTGTTGAACGCTGTCGGTCTCGGTGGGTCTGGTGGGGGCTCTGCACTCAGCAGCCTCGGAAGCATCAGCAGCCTTGGCGATATCGGTTCTTTGCTGTCCAACGGCTGGAGCTCCCTGACGAACCTGCCTTCCTCGCTGGGTCTGAATTTCATCAATAGCGGTATCGGGCAATCGCTTGGCCTGTCCAGCCTGCAAGACATCGGTGGGAACATGATTGCTGGGCCAACAGGCCTAGGGTCATCGCTCATGGACGGCATTAGCATGGGCGGTGACATCCTGGGTTATGGCAGCGCTCTGCTCTCGGCCGCACAGGGCAAATGGGGTTCCGCTGCTGGTTCCGCTATTGGCACGTACTTTGGTGGGCCCATAGGCTCCGCTATCGGCTCTGCTATCGGGGGCTTGGCCGACAAGTTGTTCGGTAGCGCCGGTACGCCCCAGATGGGCGGCAGCTACGTTAGTAACGGGTCTACGGGCTTTAAAGTCACGAACGGTGGCAGCGGCCTGGATCGTGCATGGGGTGCTAGTGTTGGCGAACATTACAGCCAGGACGTCCAGAATGTCTTGGAGACTGTCACGGGCGGTGCTGCCAGCCTCCTGAACAACCTGAGCAAGGCGTTCGGTGGGGCAGGCGGTTACCAAGTCGGTGCGTTCTTCGCGAGCGACAACAATCGCGCCTCGCAAGCTAATCGTTCCATCCTTAAAGATGGGCAGATTGTCAGCGATTGGTCCGGCTCTGGCCTCGATAAGGACGCTACCAAAGGTCTCCAGCAACTGACTGACGCATTGGCGGGGCAAGTCCGCGATGCGATGCAACAGATCGATGTTCCTAAGTGGGCAAAAGACACCATCGACAAGCTCGATGTCAGCCCCACGATGCAGCAGCTTGCCGCCGCTGTGGAATCGATCACCGCTGTGCGCACTGCGCTTGACGGCATGGGCAAAGCACTGTCCCCCCTGGGCGGCGTGTTCAGCACCATCGGCAGCCTGAGCGAAGAAGCGAAGCTGTCGCTCCTGAACATGGCTGGGGGCATGGATGCACTGATCGCTAAGTCCAAGCAATTCGTCACCGACTACTACAGCGACGCAGAGAAGTTCGGCATCAGCGCCAAGCAGATCCAGGATGCGCTGTCTGCACTCGGTGTCAACGGAAGTGGGCTGACCGACAAAGCCAGCTTCCGTGCGCTGGTCGAGAGCCAGGACCTCAGCACCGAAGCCGGTCTCAAGCTGTTCAACCAACTCCTTGATATCGCTCCTGCTTTCGCTCAGATCGCGGACTACATGTCCACGAACAACCTTAGCCTCACACAGCTCGCAGCTAGCGCCCCACAGGCTGCGTTGATCGACAGCCTGACCAAGGGGCAAGACGCGCAGGCAGCAGCACAAGCCACCGCCGTGGAACAGGCAGCAGCGCAGATCGAAGCGACGCAACAAGGGACGGAGAACATCGTCTCGGCGGTCACTGTGGTCAGTGACAAGATCGAAGCGCTGACCACAGCAATGACGAACTGGGCCTCGACGATGAAGACGTCCAACGACGACAGGCTCTATGCGAATGGAGCTCAACCGTGAGCATCAGTGACGCACAGTTCGCCGCGTGGTTGATTGCGGACAACAAGCAACGGGTCGTCCTGGTGGAAGCCAAGGCGTATAGTGGTGGAAGCCAAGTCACTCGCTACATCAGCGACAGAGGCTTCGTTAGCCTACCTACTGACACCCCTGCCAGCACTGCATACGAAGAGGTCTTGTTGTCGGTGCCGCAAATCCGCTCAGTGCTGGCGGAAGCATTCGTGGGCTACTCAGTGGCGTCCGCGGGCGACTTGCTGATTGACAACTCTTCGGGCGTTCGCGATAGCTGGCTTTCCGATGCATGGGATGGGCGCGATATCACCATCTACCTGGGCGATGCAGCCTGGGCGAAGGCTGACTTCAGAACTGTGTTTGTCGGTACGATCAAGGACATCAGCTCCTCCACTACGAATCGTATCACACTCGGAATCCGCGACAAGCAACATCTGTTGACAGTCCCTGTGCAGACCAATCGTGTCGGGGGCACAGGCCCTGCAAAGGACCAGCGCATTCCAATCGCTTACGGCGAGGTGAAGAACGTTCGCCCCGTCATGATCGATGATTCACTTCACAAGTATCAGTGGCACGATGGACAGGTGCAGTCTGTCGACGCCGTGTACGACAACGGTCTCGCGATCGCGGGGTATACCGCTGACCTCACAACGGGGACGATCACGCTGACTGCTGCCCCAGCGGGTACGGTGACACTTGACGGCAAAGGTAGCAAGACTGGCGGCGTATACGTCAATAAGATTGCTGACATTGCGAAGCGGTTGATCACCGAACGCAGCACCATCGCATCGGGCTCGATCGACACGGCAAGCATCACCCAACTCAACACCGATGCCCCTGGCGTGGCGGGTGTGTACCTGGACGACGACAATACCACTGTCGCCGACGCCTTGGATAAGGTGCTCGCTGCTGCTGGTGCCTTCTATGTGATCGACCGCACTGGTCAGGTCAACATGGGGCTGTTCAAGGCCCCGGCAGGAACCCCTGTGCTTTCGCTTACGGATGACGATGTCGTTCTTAGCGGGCTGAGCCTTGCCAAGAGAATCGTTCCCCTCAAGTCTGTGCGAGTCGGGTATGCACGCTACAATGAAACGATCGCCTATGGTGCCGATGCAACTCTGACCGAGGCGCAACGTCAGCGACTGTCGCAAGAGTACCTCGCGTCCTACAGCGCAACAGCAGGGGCGACAGGTTTCCTGCTAGCTGTCGACGGGGACCTCGCAGGGACGCCTTACGTGTCGTCCAGCGATGCAGCTACCGAAGCGACCCGTAGAGCGGCCCTGTGGGGCGTTTTACGCCGAGTGTTCACCATCCCTGGATTCCTTGCCCCTCAACAAGTGAAGCTAGGGGACGTTGTGTCCTTGGACTTCTCCCGGTACTCCTTGTCCGGCGGCGTGTTGGCTCGCGTCGTTGCGCTTACCGAGAACCTCACCAGCAACCGAATCTCGATGGACGTGTTCGTATGAGCTTGAGAGTCCTGCCGCCCACCACAAGCGACGCAGCTACGCTCACTAGCTCCGACTTCTTGGCGTCGCTGCCAGTAACGAATCTCCAGCTCGAAGGCCGGGCACGTGTGGCCAGGACAGCGAATGTCACGGGCAACAAAGTGATCAACGGAGACTTCGCTCACGTCTCTGCGATTAATGGTTGTGTCCTCTATAACCACAACCTGTCCAGCCTGGCAACGATGCGACTGGAGATGTGGTCTTTAGCAGGCCAGACCGGGACGAAGGTCTTCGACAGCGGTTCGTTCAAGCCTTTGCCCTCCGTCGGATGGGGCGACTTCGCTTGGGGCGCCATTCCGTGGGGCGCCAACCTGTTCTACGGGTGGGGGCGCGCATTCACCGACATCTGGTTTCCGACAGTCGGCGCGAAAAGTTTCCGCATCACACTGGCGGACAGCACGAACCCCGACGGGTACATCCAGATCAAGCGGTTGCTCCTGGGGTCTTACTTCGAGCCGTTTGTGAATGCGGAGTACGGCCTTCAGCTCTACTGGGAAGACGACAGCGAGCAGACCCGCACCCAGTCCGGTTCCTTGCGCACTGACAATCGAGTGCTGTACCGCTGCCTGAAGGGCAAGCTGCCCGCGATCAAGACGTCGGAACGTGCCGCCTGGATGGAGCTGACGCGCCAAGTTGCAAAGCGGAGCGAAGTGTTTATCAGCGTCTATCCCGATGCTGGTGGCAAGCTGGAACGTGATCACGCTCTCCTCGGCAAGTTCACGATGATGCCGGATATCACAACGAGCACGCCGTCGTCGTACTCGTCAACCGTTCAATTTGAGGAGGTCTGACAATGGCAGACTATTCAGCATATCGACTTCCACTGCTGACCGAGGATTACCCGGCCACTTACGATGCGTTCGTCACCGAGCTCCAATCTCGTGCTACGGAGATGGAGAACGGTCGGCAAGGGCAGGCCAACCTGGCGGCGAACTTCGCTCGGTATGTGCTGTATTCAGCCGCCACAGCGAACCTGAACCTCAACGGCTTCAAGATCACGAACTCCGCCGCGCCGTCTGCGGGCGGCGATCTCGTGAACAAGACGTATGCCGACGCCTTGTCGTTTAGCGCCGCACTCCCTTCGCAGACCGGCAATAACGGTGCTGTCATCAGCACCGACGGTGCGACTGCCTTTTGGACGTTCGATTACGCCAAGAAGAACGGCAACGCAGCCGAGACCTTCAGCATGGTGACGCAAGTTCCTACTGACAACAGCACCAAGGGGGCGACAACCGCGTTCGTTCAAGAGCGCGTGGGCCTCAACGCAGAAACGCTCTTCTACAAGGGGTAATTCATGACAGCCAAGATTCACGGTCGGTTGGGCGCACAGGACCTTGCGGCCACGACCAATACCGGTGTCTACACCGTGCCCGCCTCCCGCAAGGCAACGTGTTCGATCAATCTGTGCAACCGTAGCGGCTCTCCTGTCACCGTTCGCATCGCACACATCGACGGTGCAGTCGGTGCGGTGGCAAACGAGGATTACATGGAATACGGCGTCACGCTGGCTGAGAACGGCGGCGTGCTGGAACGTACCGGTATCCCAATGACTGCCACTCACACGCTGATGGCCTGGGCGAGCGCGACAGGCGTCAGTGCTACGGTCGTCGGCATCGAGGAGGACGTGTAATGGGACGCAATGTCACACCTCTGCCGGGCACGCCGAAGCCCGTGCAGCGAGGAACAGTTAGCTGGACCACCGGCACACAAGACGTCACCATCTCGGCCGTGAACTTGGCCAAGGCCAAGGCCAATCTTCTAGGAAGTGTCGCTAGCAGCGCGGCCGCCGCTTCGGTCATGATGTATTTCGTCAACTCCACAACGATCCGCTTCATTCACAACGTCAGCGGCAACACTGTGCAGGCCTCCTACGAGGTCGAGGAGTGGTATTGATGGAATACATTCACTACGCTCAGGTCGATGCCGACGGCCATTGCTTCGCATCGCTAAGCACGACCACTCCGGTCGATAACCCCGGCTGCATCCAAGTGCCGTCGGACCCCGATTCATACATTGGCCGGACCTACGTCGACGGTCAATGGCAGGACTAACCTGAAGGAGAACGATATGCTCGCCTTGTTCAACAAGATTCTGTCGAAGCTGGCTTTCGACAAGGTGCAACACTTCATTTTCGGAGCGTTGCTGTCGCAACCATTCGCACCGCTGGGGGCGCTTGTGGGCGCTGTGCTCGCTGCGCGCAACCCCGCCCTTACTACCCCCTTGGCCGTAGCGATCGGGGCTGCAATCGCCCCATTCCTTGCCGCCCTTGTCATCGGCAAGCTCAAGGAAGTGATGGACCAGAGTTCCAACGACGCAGCGGCCGAAGCTGGCCTGCCCCCGCCCCACGAAGTATCCAACAAGGACATGCTGGCGACGGCGATGGGTGGCGTCTGGACAGGCGCGTGGTCTGGGTTGCTTGTAATGCTGACCTACCACGTATTGAACAGGCTCGCTACTTGACAGTTACACGTTGACTGTAAACTACGCCCCTGCCCACCTAACGCCTTAAGTCCTGTGTCAGACTCCTCCAACATGGAAAACTCTGTTCCACTTGCCATCGAAGGGCTTCGCCAGCAACTCGGGCACGTGGCAGACACGATCTCAGAGATCAAGGACGACTTGAAGAAGGTCGTCCTTCTCGACAAGAACGTGTCCGAGCTGACCATCCGCAGCGAGACAGCACGCAAGGACATCGAATTGCTCTGGCAGCGGCACGACACGCTGAAAGCGGCGATGGCTCAGCAAGACGAGTTCCGCAACACGTTCAACGGCGGCATGAGAGTCTTCTTGGCAGTGTTCGGCATCTGCCAGACCTTCATCCTCGGCAGTGTCGTGTGGGTCTACACGAACGTCAGCTCCAGCATGATGGAGAACCGACTCCAGGACCAACGCATCTCGCAGATGGAAATCCAACTCAAGGAACGCAAATGAGACAAGCAGAGCTCTACCGCATGCTGCACTGGCTGGCGATCGCCTTCGCCCTGTACGCCCTTGCACTGCTGACCACACAGCCGCAGCTCCAGACCGGCCTGTGGAAGCTCGGTCACATCACCATCGGTGCCTTCGCTGGCTACTGGGTCGACCGCAACCTGTACGGCCGCGTCACCGCGGGATCGACCGAAGGGCGGCTCAAATCGCGCGCCATGGTGGTTGCTGCCGCTGTGCTGGGCATGGCGCTGGGCCTCTGATGCGCCGTCTTGCTGTCGCCCTGTTGCTGCTAGGGTGCACCCTGGCACAGGCAGCACCTCCGGCGACAGCGCTGCGCTTCCGTGCACACTTGACACGCGAGGCACAGTTCATCTACGGGCTTGACGCCCCTGTGCCACTGTTCGCAGCACAGATCGAGCAGGAGAGCGGCTGGAGGCCGGGTGTCACAGCTTGGGACAACGGACGCGGGCTTGCCCAATTCATGGACCCGACCACTACCACTGTGGTCAAGCTGTACCCCGATCTGGGCGAGGCTGCACCATACGACCCAATCTGGGCCATCCGTGCCATGGTTCGATACGACCAGTGGTTGCTGGCACGTGTGCAAGGTGAGACACCTTGCCAGCGTTGGGCAGCGGCACTGAAGGGATACAACGCGGGAGCCGGGTACGTCCAGCAGGCACAACGCGTCTCACCGCACCCTGGAAAATGGTTCGATCTGACGGAACACATCGCGACGCGCCAGAACCCGAAGAACTTCGAATACAGCAGGCTCTACCCGCGCTGGGTCCTTCTGAAGCGTCAGCAGAACTATATCGGCTGGGGCACCTACACATGCGAAGGGATGGCGTATGCTGAGCGCTGAGATAGTTCAACGACTTGTCGGCATCGCGATTGCGCTGGTACTCGTCGCGGGCATGTACCTCTTCGGTCATCATCAAGGCACCGTGGCTGCCGATGCCCGCTGGGAAGTAGCGATCAACAAGCAGAAGCAGGACGCCAAGAACCTGCTTGACTTGGAAACAGCCAAGACCAGGACGGTCGAGAGCAAACTGGCGGAAGCCAAGGATACCCTGGAGAAACGTGATGCAGACGCCCAAGTTGAGATCGACCGAGTACGCGCTGACAATCGTCGTCTTGTCGCTGCTGCTGGCGGGGTGCTCCACGACCCCGGACGTCGGTCGAGTGGTGGTTGCACCGCGCCCCAAGTTGCCGGAGCTGCCAGCGCCCCTCAAGGAGAAACCTCCGGAGGCGAACTTTCAGCTGAGGCTACGCAGTTTCTTCTTGACTTCGCCTACGACGCCGACGAAGCTGCCAAGTACGCCAAGTCTTGCAAAGCCTGGGTCGACAAGCTCACCGAGTTGATGGGCGAACCCAGCGTTCCTTGACAGCACCGTCAGCCAGGCATAGCTTGTCGTAAGTGCCGTTGTAGTCGGGCCATCCGTGTTTGCCATGGGTGGCCCGATGTCGTGACACCATGTCGCAATAGCGGGCGTCGTCGATCTCGTCTTCCTGCCCGTCGTGAACCCACGTCAAGAGCAGACAGATCAATATCATCAAAGTGCCGAGCACTGGTAACAGATTTATCAATCGATTCACTTGAACATCCTCCACACGCTGCGCAGACCCTGCATGGTCCACTTCGTCGTGTACTTGCGCACGAGGCGCTGACCGATGGTTCCCTTGCGTATCGCCTGCACGTCGCCCAGGAGGCTAGCTGCGCGGTACAGCAGGGAGCGGAACTGGCTGAGTGTCATGGTTGCTCCTTCCGATTCTGAGCGTGACACCAATGCCAGGCATCACGCCACTTTCGACGGTCCTCAGATGACACGCCGCCCATTATGGTCCTGCGAGGTTCGTTGGCGACACACCATCTGAAAAAGCCTCCTCTGGGCACCCAGCAGCGAGTGACTACGGGCATGGTGAACTCCTTGGTAGCAACACCCCAGGAAGCACGGTAGCGGGCGGCTGGGGCCGTTTTTGCAGGGTGGCCGGTGCTACCCCACGGGCAGCACCGGTGGCGGCGCTTACTCGGCTTCCAAGCTCGTAGCAACATCCTGCTCAAGCTCCGCGAGCTGTCCCTTGACATGCTTGTCGAACTGCGCTTCGACCGTCGCCGCGCCTTGCTCCTCGATGGTGAAGAGGGCCTTCTTGGCACGGGTGGCGATCACGTAGCAGAGGTTGACCTCTTGCTGCTTCTGCCAGTCCTGGCGCGCCCACTTGGACGGGCACTGCGACCGGTTCAGCCACCAGACACGGTCGGCCTCCAGACCCTTGCTCTTGTGCCCCGTGCACAGTGTCACGGCGTCGCTATTGTCGTTGAACAGGCTGTCCACGATGCGCAGAAGCTCCGGAATGGTGCGCTGAGTTTCGGGCAGGCTGTCGATCAGCCACACCAGGGCATCTGCCTTGTCACGTACCGACTCAGCCTTCTGCTCTTGCAGCTTGGCGATGGCCTTCTCGGCCTCGCGCTCTGCCCACTTCTCGAGCTTGACCTGCAAGTCGTCGATGTCGCGTGCCTTCATCTTGTTCACCAAGGACTTGAGGCCCTGGCCGATTTCCTTGCCGAGGATGCGTGCCGGGATGCGAGCTCGCATCAGCTTGAAGGCGAGGGAGATGAGCGGCTTGGTCGTGCGGCACACCACGAGGTCGCGGGGCTGCAGATCCTTCATGTTCCACTTGTCGCCCAGGTGCTCAACCAGCCCGGCCTTGGCACCCGGGGCGGCTTCGATGTGGTCAACCCACTGCCGAGCGTACTCCACGACGCTGGTCGGGCACCGGTAGGTCACCGTCAGCGGGAGCTCGATGCAGCCGAATTCCTCGGCAATCATGTCCATGGAGGTGCTGTCGGCGCCACGGAAACCGTAGATAGCTTGTGCCGGGTCGCCTACCGCGATGATGCGCGAACGAGGGCCCATGATCTTGCGGATGAGGGCACGCTGGATGGCGTTCGTATCCTGCGCCTCGTCGACGAAGACCGTGTGGTACTTCGGCAGGGTCAGCCCCTCCTTAACCGCGAGGTACAGCAGGTCGTCGAAGTCGACCATCGGGCTGGCGTTGCTGATGGTCAGTAGCTCGGACGCGAGCTCCAATGCGCGCTTCATGTCGGCCGACTCGTTGTCGAGCTCCAGGTCGTGGTGCAGTACGATGTCGAACCAGTTCGATTCGGTGTCCCCGATCAGGCACCCGATACCGCTTTGGCGCCCCAGGCTGACCAGGCGGACGATGAACGACCCATACAGCCGAGCTTCGTCGCCGCTCAGCTGCGCGTCAACCAGCTTGCGCAGCTTGTCCGGGTCGACGCTGCGGGTGTTCTTGAACTTGGTGACCGCGCTGTAGCACAGCGAGTGGAAGGTCTTGGCGTTGACACCCTTGTTCACCAGCTCGGTGGCGATGGCCTTGTTGAAGGCGAGGATGACGGTGCTGCAAGTCGGCGGGACAAGACCCATCGCATGCACGATGGTGGTCGACTTGCCGCTGCCGGCGACAGCCTTGACGATCGCGTTGCCGGTCTGCAGGCGAACGAAGTCGAAGATGGCCTGCTGATACGGGCTCCAGGTGCGTTCCATGATGTTTCCTTTACGGTTGGCTCCCGACAGACGTGCCGGGGGCTGGTTCAACAAGGGTTCTAGTGTAGTGCTGACCACACTTGTCAACCCGCGCGTGACGGGCTGAGAGGTGCGTTCAGATGCCGAGCTTGGCGAAGTAGGCGCGCAGATACTTCAATGTGAGGTTCAACTGCCCGACAGTGCCTTGGAATTGCGACCCGAAGCAGTCGAGTTGCTCGCGGATGGTGCCGCGGAAGATCGCTTCCCAATCGTCCGAAGCGCGCTCAATATAGACTGTGTCGTTGGCGTTGATGCGAGCGTTGTCAACGATGTCCAGGAAGAACTTACGATTCGTCTTGGACTGGACCGTATTACCGAACTTATTGAACTGCTCAAGCAGGCGTTGCGCACCCGCTTCGATCTTCACGTTGGACTGTGCAGCAGGTGCAGCGGGGAGCGCCTGCTGGGCGATCTCACGCAGGTGATCCCACTTGCTGGCGTCACCGCCCTTGCTAGCGACTGCGGCGATCATCGCCAGCACGTTGACGGGGTTGTCGTACAGAGTGCCGTTGTCGCTGAGATGGTTCTCTTCACCTGACAGGTCGTAGCACTCAGCGCAGAGTTGAACGCCTTCGTTATCACCACGGCCGGTGTCGCGGGTGTTGCGACCGCAGCAGCGGCAAGCGTACATCGCGGAACCCTTGGTGAAGCGATTTGTAGTGCGGACCATTTCTATCTCCTGTTGCGTTTGCGGTGATGCAATTACAACAGGAGTTCTTGACCGATAGTTCCGGCTTTACAGATCTTTACAAAGACCGTAGGCGGCCGCAAAGTCGTCGAGCGTCTTGTACGCCTCACGTGCGATGTTGAGCTCGTTCGGGATGCCGATGATGTGGTTGCCTCAACCTTGTCGTTCAGCCATATGTAGACCGAACCCTCCTGGTGCTGGCCCACGCGGATGACCTGGGTGGGCATGTTGAAGGTGACGCTGGCTGCACCGCCCACTTCGGGGTCGCTGAGCAGTCGCAGGGACGCATGCAGAGCTAGTGCACGCTGGTTATTCAAGATCAAAGACATGATGTACCTCCTTGAGACGAAAAGGGGCAGCCTGTAGCCGCCCCCTTGTGTTGTCGCTGCCGGGTTAGTGCTGAGTGGCCCCCTTACGCGGCCTGGGGGCCTTGCTGGGGCTGCGCAGCGGGTGCTGTGCACGGTAGTGGCCCCAGCGGTAGAACTCGGTCCGAGCGTTGCCGGCGCTCCAACCCTTCTTCTCGGCCACTTCCATGATGTGCGCCACCGTGGGCTGTTCGCCGGCCAAGACCTCACGGTCCAGCTCGTCCCACACTTGACGGCACTTGCCACCCTCCCGGGGTAGCGTGATCTCGCGTTGCTGCGAGGCGGGTTGCTTGGCAGGGCGGCCGACCTTGCGGACGGGTTGCGCGCTGCGGACAACGTTTTTGATCACGGGCCGTACGGCCTTCATCAGCTGCGCGAGCACAACTGCCTCGAGTTGCTTGGTTCCAGTCATTTCGGACTCCGTTGAAGTTGCTGGTCCAGCGGAATTGCTGAACCAGTGAGCTGGACTGTCACACCTAAGCGCTATCGGTACAACCCCTAAGCCGTGGGATGCTGTCAAACACAGTAATCAAGACCCATGGACTTCAAATGCTTCACCGCCTGCGCCTCGTACCACTCGTAATCGATGTCATCAGGGAGCCTACTCGGGAGCTGTAGCAAGGGGCTTGCACCGTGTGACTTCGGAACCTGCTTCCCATTGTCAGCGTACACCATACGCCCGCCCTTGTCGGTGCTGTAGTACCAACGTATTGATTCACCCAGGTAATCGCCTACGCCGTCCACCAGCCGCACAGCGCCGCCCTTTACCTTGCGCACGCTGACGAACTCCCGCACATCGGTGACGCTGCGGATTGTGGTCATCAAAGGCGTGCCATTGAGCAGGTACTGTTCGATGGCTGTCACGCAGATCTGAGTCGATGGGTTCTTGTGTAGCTTGTCAGCAGGGCTCTTGGCCTTAGGGTCGTTCCATGGATTGGCGAATGCACCCTTGTTCTTTGTCCCATCAGGAACACCCAGCCACTGCTTAGTCTCCTTGTCCTGCTTCTCCTTGACTGCAACGTAGTTGTTGACGTCGCGGCTGATCAGCGCGAGGTAGCGGGTGCCCTCGGTCTTGAAGTTAGTGTCTTTCTCCCACTGCGCAAGAATCGCATCCATGTCAGCCTGCCGCTTGCGCAGGCACTTGATCACGATACCGTCGGTGTTTGCGCTGACCACACGGATGCCGGCCAACTCCAGGCGCTCAATGAGCAGTAGCAGCGACAGTTGGCCCGTGATCGTAACTTGGATCAGCAGGTCTGGCGAATACAAGATTGAGTATTTGCTGCCGAGCTTGCCATAAGACCCGTTGATCGTGATCTTGAGGCTCTCTGCGACAGCCTTGTCCCCACGGGCCTTGGCAGCGATGCGTCGGTTAACGATTGACTCGTAGACGCGCAGGAACGCTGGCCCCAGGTGCAGCGGGTAGAGCCCCTGATTCAGGATAATCCGCGGGTAGTAGGACTCGACGTCCCGGTCCTCAAGCAGGTAGTCCGCGTCAGCGTAGTGCACAGCCTTGGACTCTGTGCTGTGCAGGCCGCCGATGCCCATGCGATAGGTCGAACCAGCGATCGGGATCTCAAGGTTTGCTAGCTCAGGGGGTATGCCGACGCCGCCATGGTCCTGCACAACAAACATCGAGTTCTGGACGAAGTTCAGCACCCATTGCATCAAGGGCGACTGGAACTGTAGGTAGTGTGGAGTCTTGTACCGGTAGATCGTTCCTTCCGGAATGATCGGCTTAGTCGGATTCAGGCCTGTTAAGATTTTTAACTCGTGCCCGATCACGGCTTCAGCGACCTGCGCATCGCTCTTGCTGCGCAGGTCGATGCCGTACTCGTCACTCATCTGCCTACGGAGCGTTAGCTGCTCCTGTAGACAGTGGCGCAGATAGCCCGTTGTACGAAGGTCGTTGACGCAGTAGTAGAGGACGATCGACTTCTGCGGCGGGTTCAGCACCGTCCCAGGAGCGAACGGGAGGTCCTGCATGCGAGGGACGTGCAACCGCCCGCCGTAGATCTTGAGGCTGGCGCGTAGGGGCGCCACTTCCATCAGATCGACATGGTTGCAGGCGAGCTTCTTGGCCTTGAACTGCTTCCGGACATCGGACCGGTTCTGTTGATCAACGATCAGCAGGTAGGCAGCGTGTGCAAGTTGCTCGGGGCAGCACCCAGCCAGTGCAAGCTCGGTGATCGTCTGGTCGAAATTGATGCTGTTGAAACCGACCGTTTGGAAGTTCTCCATGATCCAGCGCAACATGCCGACATTGAACTGCTGGCCGCTGTGTGCCTCAAGCCAGTACACGCCGCCAGTCGTGTAGTCCATGAAGGCGACACACGCGTAGTTCGGATACGTCTCCCAGTCGTACATCAGCTCGTGGCCTGCCATCATGGCGTTCAGAAGGTCCTCCTGATCCATGATCTTCACGCCTTCCATCCGCATCGCGGCTGACAGGCCTGGCAGGTAGTCTGGGCTCTCCCACGTGCGTTCAGGAGGCGTGCACTTCACCGCCTGCTTGCCTACCCGTGGTGGCGGCGGT
Source organism: Geoglossum cookeanum (assembly GCA_021527025.2). NCBI lineage: Eukaryota > Fungi > Ascomycota > Geoglossomycetes > Geoglossales > Geoglossaceae > Geoglossum > Geoglossum cookeanum. Next base: position 5,734 of record JAJDFF020000237.1, on the reverse strand, counting down.
TCGTCCCGCCAGAAGAACCCTAGTGCGTCGCTACGCATTCTTCCACGTGACCTCTTCTTCTTCGGACGGCTTCACTGTCATGTGCATGCCGATGATTGCACCGCGCATGGGGCCGCCGAAGAACAGGCAGGGGCGTGGATACGCAGACCAGTCGATCAGGTCGACGCCGTTCTCCAACAGGCGCAGCATCTCGATCGCATACACGCCCTTAGCGTTCATGCCCGGGACGTCGTGCGATGCACCCTCATCGGGATCGATGTGCGTCATCACCTGCCCATCCTTGAAGTACACGCGCCCCATCTTGTCGACGAACGGCTTGATCTTTGCTAACGCGTCAAACAGTGCACGGTCGATCGGAAAGGCTTGGTGGGGCTGGTTCAGCACTCGCTGGAGGTCCGGCCACTCACCGGGCAGCAGTTGCGTCCGGATCCACCGCTTGTCGGCGTAGTGGAATGTGATGCTGTGGTCACTGTACTGCGCATGTGTAGGCGCCTCATCGATGCGCACCATCTCGCGCACAGCATCGCGCGGCAGATTCACCTGGACAGGGAACTCAGTCCCAAGCCAGTATTCCAGGAGACAGACGTTGTTCGTTGCGAATGCGCTTGCGCGCGTCAGATTGACACCGTTCGACCAAGGGCGCGACGCGTCGTCACCGATAAACGGTTCGACTGCCTTCAGTGCCCGCAGCAACCCTTCGCCGTTGATGTCGACTAGCGTTCCCTCGGGCATCGCGTGCGGGGTTTCACCATCGATGCAGTCAACGAAGGCCTTGAATGACCCGCTGCGAATCGACAGCCGACCCGCGGGCGTCATAGACAGCGCTACTGTGTCGGTGCAGTTGGCGATCGCTTTGACCAGTGTCTCGGCCTTCGGTTTGCAGGAGATGTCGAATGGGATGGGGCTGCACAGTGCCAGAATACCGTTGTAGCCACGCACCTCGCCGTTTTCGATGACGAAGTGCTTCAGCGCCGGAATGAACTCTTTCTTGGCGACGGCGCCTTGGACGAATTTGAGTTCCTTAAGCATCTGGATTCCACCCTCTTGCGCGCATGCTGCGCACCTTGGCTTTGGCTTCACGGAGGAACGCAGCGTCGACCTTCTGTGGTTCGCCGCGTGTCAGCCAGAACATGGTCTTGCAGTTCGGGCAGGAATACAATCTCTGTCTCGACTCCTTAGCCTGCCCTGGGACTTCGGTGCTTCCGTGGTGGAACCACACTTGCCCCATCTGATCACGGTTCTCTGGCATCGGCGACTTCGCCGTGCAGTTCATGATCTGTGAATCAGCCATCAGAAAAGCTCCTGTACGCGAGCAGAGAATTGCTCGTAGTTGTTCTTCGCGTTCATCATCGTGTTGATGACGCCGTAGGCCCACAGATTGTAAGCAGCGCGGGACTCGTAAACCGTGCTCAAGCGCTCGTAAGTGAAACCCTGCTCTTCGAGCATGCGGAAAACTGCGTCCTGCTCGATCGCAGTCAGCGTCGTCGCATGTTGCCCCTTGTCGTGCCGACTCGGACTCTTTTCAGACACAGACAGCGGTCCCCATTTGGGCGTGACGATACTACCGAACGCCGCCGACTGGATCCACGATGACGAGTCGCAGCTCCACCAGGGGTATCTTTCCATAATTGGAATAGCTGTAATGCCGAAACCGTGCACCTTGAGGCGAGGCTTGCCAGACCCGTCTGTAAGGTAGCGATCCCAGATCCGATCGAGCCAAGTGCAGAGCTGTTTCGTAGAGCTTCCGACCATGCCTCCAAGGGTGATGTATTCGTAGTTTTGGACATAGTATTCCAAGAAACGTTCGTCTTCACCAGCGTGGAAGCAAGGCAGCGGTTTAGCGCCCAGTGCCTCCATAGCCATCTGATTCTGCCAGGTCTTCAGTGGATCACCAATACCGTCCAGAACAGACGCCATAACGACACCGTCTTCGACCCGCCAGATGTCCTTGTTGCGCTTGATGTACTCGCAATACGTTGGCAGGTCGATCTCGACACCAAGGGTGTAGGCGGAGAAGGCGCCTGAGTCCAGGAACACCTTGGCATCGTCGGCGCGCATTTGGTCAACGAACTTCTGCGCGCCGACGTAGTGATACGACTCAAGGATGTGCGGAATGGCACGAACCAGGGACTGTTCGTGCTCCGTCAGCTTCTTGTATCTGTTCTGACCGGGCATATACGAGTTCGTATAGACCGCGGCCATAAAGATATTCATGCCGAACTCCTTACGTCGCGATGCGCAGGAACTCAGCCCGGGTCTGCATCTCGTCCTTCAGCACGCCGTGCAGCGCCGTCGTCACCGTGTGGTGTCCCTGCTGGCAGATGCCGCGCGACTCCATGCACATATGGCGCGCCTTGATGACCACACCGACACCCTTGGGCTTCAGGTGTTCCCACAGTGCGTCGGCGATCTGCTGGGTCATGCGCTCCTGCACTTGCAGGCGCCGCGCGAAGCAGTTCGCCAGCCTGCTGAGCTTGGACAGGCCCACGACCCGTCCATTAGGGATGTAGGCGATCGTGGCAGTGCCGAAGATGTCGGCGAGGTGGTGTTCGCACTTGGAGTAGATGGGGATGTCGACGACCGACACCATCTGGTCGTAATTCTCTGCACCGTCTTCGAACGTCTTGAGGATGGTGGCCGGGTCCTCGCTGTAACCGCTGCACCAGTGCGCCCAGGCCTTGAGCACACGATCAGGGGTTTCCTGCAGGCCCTCGCGCTGGTGCGTGCTGGGCTCCAACACCTGGAGCAAGCCGTTGAAAAGTTCACGCGGGTGCACTCGCACAGTCTCGAACCCTCCCGGTGCATCCGTCAGCACTGAAGGATTCGGTATCTTAGTCGTTGTCAGCATTTCAAAGACCCTTGTAGATTGCGGAGTTGGCACCGTGCTCACGCACTTCGACGCTCACCAGTTTGCAGCGCGGGGAGAGGCCTTCGGCCTCCATCCAGACCGCCGCCTTGTTGTAGACGTGCCGTGCGAACTTCTCGCAGCCGACAGCCGGTAAGACGACCACCTGGGCAAGTCCGAGGCCTTGGAGTTGGCACAGTTCGTCGATGTGCGGATCGTCCTCGGCCACCAGGAGCTTGTGGTCAAACGTGTCGACAAGCATCTGCTTGAGGCCCTTCATGCTGCCGAAGTCGACCACCCAGTTCTTGTCATCAAGCACGTGGGTCAGGAATACGAACTTGACGGACAGGGCGTAGCCATGCAAGAAACGGCAGTGGCTGTGATCGGCGCGCCATTGGCGGAAGCAAGCCGACAGACCCAGCTCATGGCCGAAGGTCTTTGTTGATTCGTAGGGCATGATTTACTCGCTAGGTTCGTCAGCGTACCCGACCACCTCGGTCAGGTTGTTGATCTTGAAAGCAGTGCGGCGCATGAAGCAGGGACCGCACGTACCGCAGTGAAACTCACCCGCACGGTAGCAGCTCCAGGTGAGGTGCATGGGGGCGCCAAGCTGCTTTCCCAGCGCGACGATCTCATGCTTCATCATGTTGCCGACAGGCATGACGACTTCCATGCGAACGCCGTCGCCCACAGCGAACGGAAGCAGGTCGTTGAACCGGTCGATGAACTCCGGTTCGTTATCTGGGTAGGCACCGGCCTCCTCCAAGTTGTTCCCGAGAACGATCGTGTCGAACCCGTTGGCTTCAGCGTAGGCAGTGGCCACACTGAGCAGCAGCAGGTTCCGCGCGGGCACCCACTCGTGCGCGAACTCCGCGCCAGCTTCGCCGCCAGCGATCGTGCTGTCAGCGCGCAGCAACGGCGAGTCACTGGACTTGTAGACAGGTAGCGGGAACAGCGTGCACTTGACGCCCAGGTACGAGGCCACCTCCAGCACCGCTACGACCTCAGGCCCCTCGGCGCGACTGCCGTACTGGAAGTGAATCAGCTCTACATCCATCTTGAGCTTTTTCTGCGCGAAGGTTGCGGACACAACGCTGTCCAGGCCCCCACTGCACACCACCAGCGCGCGCCGCTTTGCGGGCCCCTGGGGCGCATAAAGGCTGGCCTTCGCCATTACCCCCTTGGCGGTAATGCGCGCGGCTGTGTAGGGCGGCAGCATGGTCGGCGTCAGCCGCGCAGGAAACGTATCGCGTGACGATGCGATGTAGACGCCAAACTGGTCTTTCGCGTACCAGATCGGTCGGTAGTTGCAGGCAACGAAGATCTCTTCGGGCTTGTCGTCATGTACGGCCAGGATGGCGTAGCTGCCCTTCAGGTTCGAGACCGAGACGCGGAACATGTTGAAGGTCGGGGGCTGGAACGAAAGCTCCTCCGCGATTGCAGCGCTGTCGATCTTGGTGTCGACAGCACCTGTGCGAAGTTCTTTGTCGTTCGCAATCGTGCCGTTGTGCACGATGTGCCAACCACCGGCCGAATAGGGCTGCTGATCGTTCTCAGTCTTGGATGCGACGTACTCGGTCGTCGGTTCGGCGCGCATGTTGCCGATCATCGTGTAGACGCCGTCGTTGAGCGCCAGTTCCGGTGGTATCAGCGTGTCAGGTGCAGGGTCGCGAGTGATGGACTTGCTCACCTTGAACTTGGTGTAAGCGCTCTCAGCGCGCCCTCGACCATCGCGACCACGCACATGAGACATGGCCCACATGAACCGCAGCGTCTCGTTGACGGTGTTGATGTCGTTCTCGTACATGCCGTTAAGGACAGCCCCTATGATGGAACACATGTTCACTCCACGTTGATGATCTTGTGAATCTGAAGCTGGACGTTAAGCCCGTGACGCAGGCAGCTACGCACGACCGCGTCACGGTTCATGACGTTGCGGATCAGGTCTTTTTCGTCGGCCGGCTGCAGATAGATGGGCACGTACCTGAGGAAGTCCTTGCGGTACAGGTGCGGGGCAGCAGGGTGCCCCAACGCGGTCAGCGGCAGGCCGTCCTGCGGGCACAGACTGCTGTCGTCGCCCACGTACTTGAGCGCGCATGCGACGTCCTTGAACCACTCGTTGATCTTTCCGGTCTTGGGGCTCACCACGATGTAGACGCCTCGCTCGTAATCGTGCAAGTTGACTTCGTTGCAGATGATGAATGAGAACGCGTTCTGCGTCAGTTGGTCAGGTGCCAGTGTGCCGTTCGTCTCGATCTGCACGGCGAAACCTTCTTGCACCAACTGCTGGCATAGCGAGAAGATGTCTTGGCGAAACGGTTCACCACCAGTGATGACGACCAGCTTCGTGCGATCGGCAGCCTCGGCCTTGACCGCGTGAACGATCTGCGAGATGTGCAGATGCCTACGACCGGTCGTGTAGTCGGTGTCACAACCAGGGCACCGCAGATTGCAGCCTGCCAGCCGAACGAAGACGGCTGTATGCGTGGCGAACGGTCCTTCGCCCTGGATCGTGTAGAAGATTGAGTGAACGTCGAGTTCGTCCACGGTAGCTGGCGTCGAAGGGACCAGTTTCTCGATCGGTTGCAGATTCACAACGTGCTCCGGTAGTTGGCGCGTCCGCGACGCGGGGATGACAGAGCTATCAAAACAAAAGGGCCCGGAGGCCCTTTTGGAGGCAGCACGCGTAGTTTACGCGTTACGCGGCAGCGCCGGTGCCCGTCGAGGCAGGGGCGGCCTTGGCGGTCGTCAGGCCGTTGAACTTCTTCCAGCGCGCGTACTCGGTGCGGACGTTGCCTTCGTTCAGGCCATCGGTCTTGGCTTGCACCAGCGCGTCGCCGATAGCGACCGGAGCGTTCTTGGCACGCGACATCGTGTCGAACAGGGCCC